>JASFAX010000403.1:0-64186 GCA_030737875.1 Allium sativum
TGGCCGATATTGGAAACCGACTGTAAGGGCCTTAATAAAATTATTAAAATTATGAATAAATTATGTAAAATCATAATAAATTATTTGAAAAGATTTTCAGATGAAATATTCCATGTTTTGGAAAAAAATTATTTTATCTGAATAAGTTGTTTATCGACTTGTGGAAAGAGTTGAAAGAATTATTATGGTTTTAATATAACCAGAGTTTACCAATATATAAATTGGATTGGATTTCAATGGAAATTACCTTTGGATATTTCAATATTGAATTCTGTGATTATACAGATATTGTTGAGGAATTTGGAAGATATAGATATCATTATTCCTTATATGATATCTATTGGTTTCAGAATTTTATGTTGAATATGAGTCAATATGATTTCCATTCAGAGTCTTGTATTTAATATCAAATTGAATTTTAGGTTTACCGTGAGTGATGTTTTAAATAACAGTAGCTCTTTAACCCAATTAACGGTGAAGTTATTATTTGGAATTTATAACAATTTTAATTAAGACTTAATGGAATTTTTCCAAAGTAAAGTTTTTCAATTTTATATATTAAATTGGAATTGAATGGAATTTGATTTAGTGATAATCGAGATGAACCTCCGTGGAGGAAGACCTATACTATCTAAGGATTCCTCTTATAGTTTTAGTCTTATATGCAAATATATATCGATTATATACAGTTATGATTTCCATGAAGATGTTGTTTTAAATAAAAGAATGATTTTGGGTTTATCATAAATGATGTTTTTAAATGACATTTGTTCTTTAACCCAGTTAAAAACAAGATTAATTTCTTAAAATTGAATAATCATTAAATAATGATTTTTGAGATTAAAACTAGGTTGGAATTTTAATAAATCTTTTGTTAGATTGAAATCTAAAATGGTAACACAATTTACTGAATTCAAGGAGTGTTTGAGAATGGAGTACCACCAGTTTTACCATATGCAATAGTTAAATCTTTAATTAGATCTAAAACGTTAAATGGTAATTAAATTTATTGATAACACAATGGGAATTAGATATGGAGCGCTACCCGTTTTTCTCCATGGGATGAATAGGCTGGCATTTGGATAACAAAATGAATAATTACTTCGGTAAGGCTTGTTAATCCTGACAAGACGTATAACCTTAATCTGGTTTAAGTTGTGATAGGATATTATAAATCTTTTTAAAGCATTTCCAACGAATGGATTAAAGAATAAGTTTAAATGAGATAATCTTTGATAAGATTAATGGGAACCTTTCCTAGAGTAAAACATATCTCAATAAAAGAATATTCTGGATTGAAATGAGGTATATGATGTGTTTTTATATCACTTGATTATAAAATACGCGAATTATTCGAAAAAACCGGGTTTAACCTATTCTGAGTAACTGTTACGACGATTAAAAGTCGAAGATTTGAAGAAGAAGGTCGCATGCCGGAGATCTTCATGTCGTTGGGATGATTGTTGATGTCTCAACTAGGTAGTACACCCAAGACGAGGTAATAAGTGGTGATTGTCTAGACGTACTTGGAAATCCACAGGAATGCGATAGCCTCTTTATATTAGACATATGGGACGAGGAATAAAGTTCCCTTTCGGTTTCGTTCATGCTGGAGAATGGAGTTTTGATGACAACAACCTTATTTCAATGTTAATTGATTATAAAATATATACTAACATCTCTATCAAGAATATATATACATATGTATATGCAGATTTGTATACAAGAATTAACACTAAAGACTGTACAATTTTAGAGTTTTAGAGATTCAAGAGATTCAGAATTCAGAGAAGATTCAAGACTCATTAGTAATCAAGATTTCAAAAGCTCATGATAAATATAGTAATAGAGTCTAGTTTATGTAAGACACTAAATAGCACTTCAGGTTCAAATTCAAATTCTGATTTCAAGTTGCATTTTCAAATTCTATTCAAAATTTAATTATGTTTTTCTATTTTACTTTTGATTTTAAACTTTAAGTTTTAATAACTTTTATATTTATTTATATAATAATATACTTTATATTTGTATAGTTTTAAACTTTATAATTCTATAAATATGTTTATATAATTTATATTTATGATTTCATAGATTTCCAACTTTATAATACTTATTTATATCACTATGTTTTAATTCAAGAATTTCCAGGATTATATGTACATATACATACATATTTAATCACTTGGAAAATAATCAAATTTCAATTTTTGAATAGCATATAGCAACATACATATTTTGATATGTCGACATATATCTTCATCCCTTTTCATTACTCCATTGATATTTCATATTTTTATGATTTCTACACTTATATTCTGCCAATTTCGAACCTATTTATATAAAACTTCTTCTCTTCTCACTACCTACTCATTACTCTCTGACTTGAAGTGATATTAAAGAGTTAAAGGGATGTTGCAATTGTTTGGGAAGTATTTGGGAATAGGTGTGTTCCTTGTAGCCTTAAAATCAAGGAAAGAGAGTGGTGTTAACCTAGTAGCCGGGAAATCAAAGGAATTGTACTTGATCAGTGGAGTTTGGAAACAATGGTAACCTTATGGCTGTGAAATTAGGGGTGTTGTACTTGGATATTGACATATAATAAAACTTTGTGCAATCCAGCGTTGCGTGGGATTGGACGTAGAAGTAATCTAATCTAGTATAAAATACAGTTTGTTCTTTCCTTTTCTGCATTTTATTTTTGTTTATTTCTGTGTTTATGCTTGCATCTATGACTATAATTATCTCTGTGGTGTGTTATTCATATAGTAAATCATATAAGTTTTAGTTTTCTTAAATTCCTTGAAAGCACTATTCAACACCCTTCCCTCTAGTGTTAGCTTTGCCTTAACGATTCATTCTGCTTTCCCTAACAACTGGTACCAAGGCATGGTCTTTCAAAAAGTACATAATATGATTTTTGAAAATATTAATAACTCAAAATTTTGAAATGATTTATAACATTAGTTTAAACTCATAATTTGATTTTTGAAATTTGGTTATTTTTAAATTTAAAATTTTACAAATTTGAAACTTTTTATAAATGTAGATGCTACAAAAAACCATCTTGATATTATTGTAGTTAGTTATTTTGAAAAGTCATTTGATTATTTGAAAATTTATTTGATTATTTGAAAAGTTGTTTTGTTTTGCAGGATAAGAGTAATGAAGGTTGGCGAAATGACATCAAAATGAAATGGATATATATGATGTAAATCAACAAAGAAATGGGTACCAGATCAATTTCAACCTGTGTATTTTCATCTATAACTTATCTTCATATTGTACTTCTCTTTATTTGGTTCGTATTGCCGCTGGTTTCATGTGAATCCATTAAGAATTGTCCAAGAAATGGTCAAATGAAGTTTTGGTGAATAAAAAGAGAAGGAAACCAAAACTGTCAATGATTATCTTCAAATTGCATCCACATGTTAGACTATTTTGTCCTAGATCCTTTTCCAAATAGTAGTTCTTGTTCTCGCGGTCGTTATGATTGGTAGATCATCGAATTCTGATCAAAATTGAGAGAGATATGACTATTTGAAGTTGGCTATGCAAAACTGAAAATTGTGTGTATGATTTCTTACGTCTCTCTTACTGTTTCGACTTGATGTGTAACAACCCGAATTTTCCCGCCCTTTGAATCCACCGTAAGCCACGATCTGAAAATCGGAAATTCTCAAATTATGAACTTTGGGCACACAAGACATCAGAACAAACAACATAAGACTTTTATTAACATCATATAAATGTTACATCTGAGTACATAATATCATAGTACATCGAAAATTATACAGCAGAAGTTAAATTTACAATAAATGTAATACAATGCACAACGAAAGACTATAATTCTCTGGACATAGCTTTAAGCTTCAATCCAGAATCTTGCTCAGCAAATATCTGCAAAATAAATACTCAACTGCCCATATGGAAAATATGGGCAGCCGAGTTTGCAAGGGAAAAACAAACTACGAGTCAGTAATGGGACTGGTATGAGAAACTCTACAGTTATAATCAACTTATATAAATGTGAAGCTTATCACAGGACCATGCCGCATGTCACAGAACGAGTTTACCCACCCCTATGAATATTGGTGTGCAAACCACTAACATACATAAACTTATGGAATCTACAATGCCTCAAACAACATGCATTTCCTCAATCTACCCATTTAGGCTTAATCCCCAAATTCAGATTTTTTGGAAATCCAACTCACTTACAAAAATTATTTCTTTGGACTTTATACCCTGATTTCTTATTTCAAATTAATTGAAATACATATCTAGCTTTCATATCAAAGTTGATTTCACTTCGGGATCTCAAACAAAAATCTTTGGAAATATGAATTCCAAAACATTACAATGCATACAAAAAGAATGCAACCAAATATCGGGAGGTATTCAGCCCTCAAACAAAGCGACGGGTTAGCACCTTACCAACTCGATATATATACGTGCACCTCCCACACATGGAGCAGGCTACACCGTAAAATGCCCATAAACTTTTAGTCTTCCGGGTTACCCGAATCTTTAGCCACATACTAAATCATTTTTATATCCTGAAGTAAGGAAAATCATTTCACAACATAATAATCACAAGTACTTTCAAACTATACATATGGTACTTCACATCGGCAATTCACACATATGATCAATCACTATTAATCACATAACCATTGAGCTCGTACATCTCAAAGAAGGGTGTTAAGTAAGAGAACAAATTCTCTGCCACCAAACAGATATATCATCAATAACAACTAATCGGTTATGCGATGAACTACAATGTCAAACACATAATACATTACTAAATCATTTTAGAAACATCCGGTTTAGCCTTCAAAATCCTTTCTATTTTATAAAACATTTTTATAAAACATTCCCTTTCCAAAATCGGGAAAACATTTCTTTTCACTTAAGAAAATATCATTTCAAAGTCATTCATTAAATTTGTAATGAACTCAACAACATCGCTAAACATCTCATAGTCAAATCGTGAAGCATTTCACAAGATGTTAGCATACAAAAATTTCTACCCAACCCAATGCTAAATGTAAAAGAATATTTTTTCTCATAAACTGGTCGAGCACAATCCAAACAATCAGTCCATCACAATCAATATCAACAATCAAGTGTATTTGGTTCATATCACTTATCGTGTTTCGGTAAATTTAATTATCATCTATTCATTCAAACCTAATTAAACATTTATTAAAACTTTACTTAGTTTTAATCTCTAAAATCATTACTTAGTGATTATTCAAATTTCTGGAAATTAATCGAGCCTTTACCTGGGTTAAAGAAACAATGTCATTTAAAAACATCGTTCACAACGAACCCAAAATCCAATTTCAAATCAATTTCTTTCCCTTGGTTAAATCATTGGATTCATCATTTGTTACCATATGTAAAAAGGTCTAATCGAGAATTTAATTCGGTCCTCAAATTAAATACTCAATTCATAACATATCAATAATTCATTTTATACGTTTTCATGCATAATCATACTTAACCATTTTTATTTTACAAACCGAGCAAAAATTTATTTGCACACATTCTAAATCGCTTAACAACTTGAAACGATTTATAAAACTGTAACAACCAGGGATTTCAGAACCAATTTAAAATTTTTATTTTAGCTATTTTAATGGATTTTGAATATTTAAAATGATTTATTTTAAATAATAATGACTAAAAATTTATTAAATCGAAGTTAGAACGTATAAATTTATTTTAATTATAAAATAAGCGTAAAATGGCGCGGTAGTTTGAAAATTCGATCTCTAATTTCAATTTAACATACAGAATTCAATATAAGTCAGAATTGGACGAAACTAGAAATATTTAAATCTGTTCAACCATATTTTTCTAACGAATGTGAAAAACTGAGATTAAATAAAATAAATTGAAAGTTAGGTCCATTTTAAAATTCAGACTAGTTGCTATGGAATTTATACATATTTAATATAATATATAGACCTTAAAAATAGCCATTTTGCAAACGAGCTCCATTTCGACGAAACCACTTTTTTTGGATCTGGAATGTCAAATTATTGCTATATTCCAATTTTCATAATTTTTGGAATTAATATGTGAGCGTGGTAAATTTAAATGCGTTTGGTACTTTCAATTTGAATTTAATCGACTATAAAATGACCATTTTTCAAACGGCCTCCAAATTCGACAAAATTAGTTTTATTAGGACCGTTTCATCAAAACATAGCAAGATTTATTTTTCTGGAATTATTGGAGTCAGTATGTGGCCTAGGTAAATTAAAATGTACGTTGAAATCAATTTTGAACGTTATATTAGTTTATATTTTAATTTTGATGAAAACTGATCGAAACAGTCAAATTGGCTTATGAGACATATCCCATTGTGTCCGAAATGGGGGTATTTGGCTAGGGATGACAGTCGTTGGGTTCGATTTAGAGTTCGAATGAAAAACTAACTTTTTGAAATTAAAAACTAAATTAATTATATATTGGTCGACCCCCCCTTTCTCTTTCTCTCTCTCTCTTCCTTCATTGTGAAAAAAATGAAGTCGCTCCCCCCGTCGTTCAGCCAATCCTGCTCCACCGCGCCCCACCTAGCATCGTCGTCGGCCTCCTTCCCTCCTCCTCCTCTATCTCTCCTCCTCCTCTCCTCTCTCTTCTTCTTTGATTTGCAAAAACACTAAGCCCCAAATCCTATATCCGCCAACCACCACCAACTTCGGCCATCATCCCCCCACCGCCACCCCCGCTACCACCAGCAGGTCCCGCCACCGCTTATGACCACCCAGCTCCGACCGTGGTGCCCATAACACCCAAAAACACATTTTCAGCAAAAATTCCGTAATTGCAAATAACCATCTGTCACTATTTTGCCAATAACTCTCAAATGGTGCGCTTCTGGCCAAGAATTCCACAAATCCAAAGTCAAAGAGCATGATTTTCTCTTCGATTTGAGTATATGGAAGTCGAATTTTAGAGTTCAGAGCTGCTCGGAAAACGCGTCTAAAGATAGCGGACTTGCTGCTGTTTTTCATGATTTCTGGCAAAGTGGTGCATTTTTGGAAGAAAGTCCACCAGGCAAAAGTTGTCCGGAATAGCACATTTGTGCTAGTGACAAAGATTGGTGAAAATTGGAGCTGGTATGCAGAAGTTAGAAGAAGAACGACAAATTCGAATGGCGAAAGCGACAAAACCGCGACGACAAAATCCGCCAATTAAAGAAGGACGTAGTGGAAACCAAAGGTGAGAACTCCTTCTCACTTAATTTATTTTACAGTTAAATATATACTAGGATTCAGAGGGGGCTTAGTAGCCCCCGACACTACTTATTGTACAAACCATAGTTGTTTGGATTGAATTGTGGTGCAGTTGGCTATATTGTGTTGAATGGATTGTATTATGGATTCGTAGTTCGGTAGATTATTGTGTATGGCACGAGCCAGTATTAGGAGAGGAGTAATGCCAGACATTACTCCGGTTCTAATACCGCGCTGTTATAATTCCGAAATTTTCTAAAATAAATGTGCATTCATTAAAAATGTCATTTTTAATGTATAAATGAACTATAGAAAATATCCATGTGTTGAATAAAATGTTTGAATAAAAAAAATATAATTTTTATTGAATGTACGAACCATAGAAAATATTCAAGTATTGAAATAAATATTTTATTAAAAAAATAATTTTAACGTATATATGAATGGCACAAAATTCTCTTGAAATGAAAATAAATATTCATTTACAAATTGGATGATTTAATCATGTACACCCATTTAGCTGACATAGATTGGGACGATAAATTTTACACATCGCCCAACTGCGCAAATTATAATTAATGTTTGTTGATTGAAGCCTCACACGGGTAATGGGATGATATTTGGCGTACACTAGTCCTAATTGTTTAGTTATATGTCAATCGATTGGTTGACAGATTGTAGTAAGCGTTAATTATTTATACTTAATGCTTATACAGTGTAGAAGCCATTTTGGATGGTGGTTGATTATTTATCACTATTTTTGTGTACATGTGTTGTATGAAATCCATATAAATAACATTATATGGTAATTAACTGTGTCTGATTCCAATTCAGAAAGAATGAATATTTTAAAATAAGAAATATATTAAAATAATATTTAGTAAAGAATTACAATCTAGTTTTGATGTCCGATTTGGGATGGACACGAAAATATTAAAAATGTGAAGCCGTCTTGATTAGATTTGCACCATTTTAACATGAACGATATTTATATTGATTTTATTCATTTTTATAATGAATATCGAAAAGGAAAAAATTTCAAAATCGGATATTTTGAAAATATTACCATTTAAAAATTATAATGATGAAGAGTATTCAATTTTGATTTAAAATTGAAGTGAAAATGGGAATTGTAACACCCCACGTCCATTAATGTCACTCATTAAGGGAATGCATTAACTTTCATGGAGTATTATAAGATTATAGAATAGAATATCACAAGACAGATATTATAAAATGGTACTTAAGAAAATTCCAAATTTATTCTTTGCAGTGGAAAAGCAAAACATGTCTGGTTACAACATCAAAACCATATACTAAAGCCAAGTACACAAATATCCATCTTGAACAAAATTATTATCAGAGTACATAAAAGTAAAGCCATAATCCCACTCTAAATAGACATAAGAGAAAAGAGATAAAGCTAAGCATTACTTTCAACACTTCCAAGCACTTCAAGAAGAATGAAACCCGAGTCAAGCTCAACTAATCCTACCCCGAGGACCTGGGGGGTGGAGGGGAAGAAAGAAAAGAGGTGAAACAAAAAGGGTCAGACCTAAGTCTGGCGAGTCTAGTGACTTTAACAATATAATCAGTAACGTAACAGAATAAGAACATAAACTGGATATGAGAGATGACTGTAACATAAGCAGATATGACAAGGTAAGCAAGATAGGACATCGGCTGCGCTCCTAGCCACTATAGGATATGCTCTGCACCGTACCAACATACTAGTTACATACTAAATGATGATCCCTCCCTACTAATCATAATAATGGTAGCTTCGTGTATTCCTAACTGCTCTCGTAGGGGCCTACTTGCTCCTACCACCACTAGTTGTACCCACTACCCTCCCCATTCAATCGACTCTCTAACCTCATAGATACCTGTGTTGGTCCCACAATAGGGTGTATCACTCCCTATGGTGGCAACCCCGATACTACTGAAATGCACTGCTTATACCTACACGATGCAACCACATCTTACGTACGGGCCTGGACCCACACATGCACATGACTCCGTTGGACTTGCACTGCCATCGCTAACTCTTTATTGACCTCTTACAATCAACCCCAGTAAGATTTTACCTATCCTCGACCTAGTTCGAGCTCATATAGATACTAAAATGGGTTACTGGTTGAAAAGGCTCCACAAACATGACACAAGCTTCCCTCCTAAGCTTGGTCTCCACTAGGAATTCCCACTTAACCCCTTTTTATCCCCATGTCTTATCACATGTCTCATTTTGGTTAAGTGCTTTTATTATGTTTCACATGCTACCCATGTTACCTACTTAACCCTTTATTATTCCTATGTCTGATCACATGTCTCATCTTGGTTAAGTGCTTTTATTATGTTTCACATGCTACCCATGTTACCCACTTAACCCTTTATTATACCCATGTCTAATCACATGTCTTATCTCGGTTAAGTTTTCATTAATTCATTATAACTGTAATCTTCTAAGACCTCCCACATTAGATTACCGTTTTGCGGTTGTTGGATGTGTCGGGCGGTTCCAAGCAGGCTTATACTGCAATCCGAATCTAACCTCGTGTCTTTACATTATTACGCATCTAATTTTCTTCCTTTTACCTCTCACATTAGATTACCAAATTGCAGTTTCTGGATATGCCGGGCGGTTCCGGGGATGCTTATACAGCAATCTGAATCTAACCTCGTGTGTTAGGCGTTCATTATCACTTTCTTGATTCAAGTCCCAATTTCAAATCTATAATATATTCCAGTTACCCATAAATATAAATTATGTTTATAATCTTAAATCCAAATTATGCCTATAATCTCATGTGTACAAGTTATGCCAAATTATGCCCAAACCCATTTTCATGGTTATTAACAATTTATGCCAAATCTCATGTATACAAGTCATACTCAATTATGCCCAAACCAATTTTTATATTCATCAACAATTTATGCCAAATCTCATTTTATTACATATTTCCCAACTTTTCCCAATCATTCCAACGTTATTCGTATGCAAATCTCAACGCAATATGTTTGGCTCGAAGTTAGCCCAATCTCATAAGGAAAAAGGAAAAGAAGAAGGGAAAAGAATCAAAACATCCAAACAAGCATAAACATAAAAATGGGCATGTGAAATGCATAACGACAAAGTAGATCAGATAGGCGTATGATAATAGCAATTGGGTATTAATCTAAAGGATAACAAATTACCAAACTTGATATGATTCATCTTATTTACAGGCATATACATCAGATCTAATTTACAATCCTATCACAATTACTTTTTAATTCAATTATATGTGAAAGTAACATAAACTCACAGCGATAGGATTCTTAGAAAAGAGATATAGGTGTTGTTGTAGCAATTCTAATTATGAATAATCTCTACTTTGATTATTTTTAGATCTGATCTTCTAGTTGGGATAATCCTATTCTGATTTGTTTTGGTGGAGAAGAAAGGCTAGTTTAGATTAGAGCAACATGGAGGCGCCATGGATGAAAACAATGAGATTAGGGTTAGGTTTAGGTGTTTTTTTATAGGTGTATTAGGACCTTTAGATCAGATTAGGAACCATCTGAACCACCCAGACTAGAAAAACACGTCTTCCAGCCAATCCCAGAAAAACACGTCATCGACCTGATCTGGGCCGATGGGGGTCGACACCCTATAGGGCGGGTCAACTCCCCAGTCGACACCGCTATAGGGGGATCGACTCCCCCTGGGGGAGTGGTTAACACCCTTGAGAGGGAAATTTCCCGCTCAGCCAATTTCAGTCGGATTTTGATTTTCGAACTGCTCTAGTTATTTAAATATTATTTAATTAAATTCTTCTTTAAACTGAAATCTTCTAAGCTTCATAACTTCTTCATACTATGTCTGATTTACGCAAACTCTGACTGTATCCAAAGCAGAATTCTGAGATGAACGCAATGGCACAGCCCATTTCCCTTAATTATTCTTTTGGAAATTAAGTATTCTTTAATTTGTTAATTTTATTATTTTGAAATTACGGGGTATTACACTCTCCTCTCCTTAAAGGATTTCATCCCCGAAATCTCCAAGTTAAGAAGAATGTATATCCTAGCGTCCAATCATCCATCTACTCATCCATCATCCACAAGAATCCACTGTCCTTAAAAAATTTCTAATGCTATATGAACATATGCAAAAGTGTGCATATATGTTCCTTATCTAATGCAAAAACCAGGCGTTCTACTGATTCAGTTGACCTCCTTATTGCGAATTATGTTAGTGCCATGAGTCCAACATGTATGCAATTATTCCTAATGCACTTTATAACTTCTATATGTGTGCACAATCATTCACTCAAATGCAACATCCACATGATAACACATCAAATTTCAATTAATATACAAATATGTGTATTCTTATGCAATATGCAATATGAAAGTGACTGAGCTGATCTTAGTGCCTAAAGTGTGTGTAAATGCATCCACGAGCGATCACTAGCAAACACTTGCATCCACCGAACATAACATGTCTCAAACACATGTTTACAACCATAGGATTTCCTACCTAAAGATTGAAGATATAATCGAGAGGATATACTAAATGATAGAACAAGTACAAACAAAGCGACAGAAAAATGAGAAGTTAAGAACATATCCTCAAAAAGGAAAGGGTATGACGCACATATCTTGTCTTCCGTCTCCCAAGTCGCGTCTCCTTGATCATCTCCTCATTGGAATTTAACTAACTTGACCTCTATGTTGCATAATTTTTTAACCTTTGATCCAAGGATGCATGTAGGAACTTGTCTAATTGTGCCATCTTGCTCTACTTCCACTTCTCGAAGCATGCTCAGCTCTACAACTTCCGCGGTATCATTTGAACACTTCCTCAAATGCGACACATGAAATACGTCATGCACACCACTAAGTTTCTCAGGAAACATACTCAGTAGGCCATCTGTTCAATTCTTTGTGTAGTGGGGAATGGCCCTACGAATCTTGGTGCCAATTTCCCTACAGATCCAAAACGAACTACATTCCTCAATAGTGATACTTTAATAAAAACCATGTCTCCAACATCGAACTCAAGATCGGTCCGTCTCTTATCAACTTATGAATTTTGTCAGTCTTGTGCCGTCTTCATACGTCTTCGAATTTAGTCTATCTTCTCTGAAGTTTCCCTAACCATCTCGGGCCCAAGAAAAATCTTATCCGTAGACTCCCACCAACAAGTTGGTGATCGACAAGGTCGTCCATATAGAGAATCAAAAGGTGCCATGCCAATACTAGTCTGGTAGCGGTTGTTGTTGGCGAACTCTACTAGCAGAAGTTGTTCCTCCTATGTCCCTTCAAAGTCCAAGATGCATATCCTCAAAATATCTTGTAGATTTCGATTCACTCTTTCTGTTTGGTCATCCGTCTTAGAGTGATAAGCGGTTCTCAAACACAATTGTGTTCCTAACGCCTCTTGCAAGCTCTTCCAAAACCCACTAGTGAAAATGGGATCTCGATCACTCACAATACTAGAAGGTATGCCATGTAGACGAACTATCTCTCGGAGATAAATAGATGCTAACCATGTCGCTGTTCTTTTACTCTTAATGGGAATGAAATGAGCGCTCTTGGTAAGTCTATCTACTACTAACCAAATCCACGTATTACCCTTCCTTGACCTTGGCAACCCGTCAACGAAATCCATGGAAACACTTTCCCACTTCCACTGTGGAACCTCTAAAGGGTGAAGCAAACCACCAGGCTTCTTTTGCTCAGCCTTGACTTGCTGGCACACTAAGCATCTAGAAATGAACTCAACCACAACCTTCTTCATTCCGGCCCAAAAGACGCTTCATGTTCCTATACATCTTTTCACCACCGGGATGTATGGTCAACTTAGAACGATGTGCATCTTCAAGAATTGTCTTCCTTAAGCCCTCGACTCGAGATATGCAAAGTATCCCATCCCTACGCAACCAACCTTTGTCATCTATAGTATACCTACTAAGATGGCTCGAAGACTCCCCTCTTATGAGCTTGTGTAATACCCCGTATTTTCTATGAACATAAAAGTAACAAAATAAAGTATACTTACTTTTAAAAGAAGAATTAAGGGAAACGGGTTATGCCATTGCGTTCGTATTGGAATTTTGCTTGAGACAGAGTCTGAGTTTGCGTAAATCGGACTCCATATGAACAGGTTATGACCTTCAGAAGTTTTAGAAAATTTAAATTAATTAAAACAGCTTAGTTCTAAATTCAAAATTCGAATTCAAATGCAGAACAAGATGGACAGGATTTTTCCCGCCCATGGGCTAAGTCGACCTTGGGGTCGACCTACCCTATACAGGTCGACCAAGGGGTCGACCTCCCCCATACAGGTCGACCTGTTTCAGATCCAATGCAGATTTGGATTTTTGTATTTGACTTGTTTTTTGGATAGATTCTTTGGCTCCTAAGCTATTTAAACACCCCTAAATCCCACTTTCTCTCCACGCCAAACCATTGTAACACTAAGCTGGCTCAATTCTAATTAAAATAAATCAATGGCGTCTCTACTCTGCTGAAACCTAAGCTAGAACTAGTGCTTCTTCTTCTCCCAATCTGAATAGGATTAAAAGAGAACAACTACAACCCTTTTTCTTTTAGAATCCAACCAAGGTGAGTACAGTTATTTTCAAATATGAAATTTAATTATGATCTTGACATGATTATAAATCTGAATATGAGATTATGCATATTCTTATTTATCAAATCTGTTTTCTGTGGATCTATCTTTTTAATATTATAGTAACTATTCTTTATCTCTTCCTTCCTTCTGTTCTATAGCCAGGCTACCACGTGCCTGAGCCAAATCTCGTAAGAGATTGATGCACGAACGCTAAATTTGGGGAAAATAGTGAATGTTGCATAATTAGACATGACTAATTTGTGACTAATTTGAGAAAAGAACATATGTTGTGATTTAAGATCTAGATCTGGGCATACTATATATGATAGTCTGTGATTTGGAAGAAGAGAATTATTGTGTATATGACTTAGGCGTAAAGATCTATATTATAATAGGATAACTATTAAATGTGAATACACCTATATGGGGATTTTGGATATCAGGCATACGTTGAAATCAAAGGCTATAATTTGGCATAATTCGTATTGTATATCATGATTTGGGGGTTTTGGAAAATATTCTGTACTGTGTAAATTTAGCTAAAATTTGGGGCATATGTTATATTGTGAATTATGACCATAATTTGGGCATGTAAAATTAGGCTTAATTTTATGATTAAATCGGTTAAATTGCCTAATCTGCTATATATGTTGAAACTGAATATGGTAAATTTAGGGTATGAAAATCTGTAGGCTCGGTCTAAAATTGAGCAAAACAAGTTAATAGAACTTTGAATAATCTGCTGTAACTTGTAAAGAAGTTTAATTTGTTGATTTGTCATAATTAGTCTGATATTGGCATAATCTGTGAATGAATACTTTAGCTAAAAATAAGAATGTTGAGACACGAGGTTAGACTCTGTTTGAGGTAGAAGTCTGCCCGGACCCAATTGGCTCAACCAACAACTGCAAATTGTCAGTCTAATGTGAGAGGTCATAGGCATAACTAAAAGATGCTTAGACACGAGGTTAGTTCTGGCTTGCGGCAGAAGTCTGCCTAGAACCGCCTGGCACATCCAGCGGCCACAAGCTATCGACCTAATGTGAACGGTCTGTGCATTAGTAATTAATTAATGAAAATCTAGGATAAATATGATGCCTAAAACGTGTTGGGTGGATAAGGTTAAATCAACTGGGAAGATGAATCTAATAAACCCATTTCGTAAATCTGTAGGCCCAATACAAGGTTAGGTGAAACAATCTGTAAGTCTGTTAATCTGTATATCTGATCCGTTAGTCTGAAAACTTGTTAACCTGTATGTATCATCTGAGAATTATTTAATCTGAACTTTGTACATCTGAAATCTGTAAGCAAGTTAATTTGAAATCTGTTAGTCTGGGGACACAAGGTTAGGAGTGGTAATAAATTGTGTCGTCCGTTGTGTGGGACCCATATTAGTCATTAACCCTTTTTTGGTATCAAAACTATGACCCAACACTAGGAGGGGTCCGGGCACGCTTACTAAACTAATTGTAAGAGGTTCACTCTAATAATGGCTAGGTGTGTTGATGGCGCATTCCAACCGGGTCATGTGCATGCATGGATCCGGTCTGTTATGAGGATGTAAGACACCGTGACACCTGTAAATAGGTTTGTGTCTATAGGTTGCCAATTTAGGGAATGATACACCCTTCTATGGGGCCGACACAGGGTATTTATGTATTGGGGAGCCGATCCCTTGGGGTAGAATTTAGGGTACACCTAGTTCTATCTGTTTCTGTTGGTGTACCTTCTGTCTCTGTTGGGGTGGTAAAGGCCCTTTAGTTGGGGAGGTAAAGGCCCATTATTAGCATTTTGTTTTTGTACCTTCTGTCTCATTTGGGGTGGTAAAGGCCCATTACTAGCATTCTGTTTCTGTAGAGATTATTCTATTTCCGTTTCTGTTTCAGTTTAGACATTTGGGTAACACATAATCCTGTTATATTTAGTATTAGGGAAGAGAAGTAAGATATAGGTAAGAAGCATATCTTGGTCTATATCATTCTTTTTCTTCTGTTTAACTTAGCATACCTGCTACTCCTGTTGCTGTAATCTCTCATCCAGCTTTATTTACATGTCATGATACTACTATCCGTTTATATGCTGAAAGTTACTGGACTCGCCAGACTTTATGTCTGACCTCGTTTGTTTTCTCCTCTTTTTCTTTCCATTCCCCCCCAGGGTGCTCAGGGTGGAAACATAGGAACTTGATTCATATTATCTTTGCTTGAAGTGCTTGAAGTATTGCTTGGCTTTGACTCTACTTTCTTATGGTAGTTTATGTTGGGGATTATGGTTTTAAAATTATGCATTCTGAAGGATTTTGGTATAAGACTGATACTTGTGTACTTGGGTTTTGGTATTGTAATTTTGAAGGATGTAACCAAACATATTTCTGTTTTTGCTATAACAAATTTATAAATTTTTCAAGTACTACTTTACGTATCTGTCTTGTAATATTCTGTTCTATTTACTTATAATGCTACATGGAAGTTAATGCATTCCCTTTGTGAATGACATTAACGGACATGGGTTGTTACACTTGGTATCAGAGCTGAAGGTTACCAGATTTGATAAAAAGTTTTTGAAAACTATTTTGAAAAAGGTTTTAAAAAGGAAGTATTTTCAAGAAAAGTTTATTTTGGCAAAAAAACATAATCCCCAAAAGCCATGTATATGTCTTTCGATTCTCCGTTTTTGAATCTCTTTTCTTTCGTTTCAGCATGTCTGGAGAATAAAACATCCCTTATATTCCAGAGGGAGTCACCATACCCGGATGGCTCCATAGATATTTGGAGGCCACGGCACCCGCCGAAGGCCAAGGAAATGTTCCTCCAACTGTACCCATCGCTCCTCCTTCTCCGCGCGTGAATACTTTCCCGAAGACATGTAGAGACTTTCGAGCTATGGGCGGAAAGAACTTTAATAGGACTGAATCATTCGTGGAAGCAAGAACTGGCTCAAGGAAACAGAAGATTTGTTCGTTATCTTCGAAGTGGATGATAGGCAGAAGATACAGTTGGCTATATGGTTACTTAAGGACGAAGCCTCATTCTGGTGGGAGGTACGAATGGAGAACGAGCAGTGGAAACTTGGATGGATTTCAGGCGTAGGTGCAAGATGAAATTTCTCTCACGAGCATAAGATAATTTATACATGGAGAGGTTCTTGGCATTGAAGCACGGGAATTTGTCAGTGAAAGAGTACGTCAACAAGTTCAGTCAGTTGGCGAGATTCGACTTAGACTTGGTGAACACACCTGAAAAGAAGGCCCTGAGATTCGTTAAAGGTTTGAAAGAGCCGCTACACGGGTTGGCTTTGACCCACATTCCTATGGGGGTTGCCTTTGAGGATTTCGTTGACATGGCATTGATGAATGAAGAGGTAGCCAAAAGTGAGAAAAAAGAGGAAGAGCTCGAAGGACCACAGAACAATAAAGCATGGCCCAAAAAGGAAACACAAAAGAAGGACGAAAAGTCTGAAGATAAGAAGGAGAAAAAGTGCTTTACTTGTGGAAGCTTTACTCATATGAACAAGGATTGCAGAAAGAGGAAGGGCATTTGCTTCAACTGTGGTGAGATGGGACACTTCACTGGGGACTGCCCGAAGAAACAAGGGCAAGGGCAGAGGACATGACCTACTTCTAAAGGGCAGGTGAATGCTTTCGTGGCTGGTGGATAGGATAGAGATAGGAAAATTTCTGTAGAAGGTTTAATTTCCTTATCTGATTATTTAGTTAAAACTCTTTTTGATTCTAGCATTTTGATTCTATAATTGCGACTCTGCATTTAATACTAGTCTTGTTTCTGATCCCGCTATAGTCTCAAACCCCATAAGGGTTACGACTCATCTGTTTGTGATAGGTTGGGGTTTGAGGGTATCTGTGTTGGGCGTTAAGTTGACTATGACGCATACATTCTGGATTTTGTGGGATATGGTGGGGTTTTATCATGCTTAGTTTCCAAAGAATCATTTGATAATCTGATTTATACAAGTAGTCTGTAAGTATCTGAATATTTCTGAAAAGGATAGGGGTTTTTACTCGAAGCGTGAAGTAGATTTCCAGTTTTGACATTGTTTAATAGGAGTAATTCTCTATGTGTCAATCTGGTGTTGATTTCGGTCTTCGGGGTTGATACTTAGAGATTTATTCTCTTAACCGATGTCTAATGGGAACAGAACTTTTGTTTTAATTATACATGCATCTATCACTTGACTATATCCTATCGATCGAGTCTTCGACCTTTAGGTAGAAAATAATGGGTGTGAACATGTGTTTGAGACATGTTATGTTTGATGGTTGCAAGTGGATGCAAGTGGTTGCTAGTGGTTTCTTATGGATGCATATACACACATGAGGCACTAGATCGGCTAAAAAACACTCTAATACTGCATATGGATGTGTGTGCATTTTTCAATTTTTGTGGATGCAAAATGATTGACTCATCACATGGATGTTGCGGCTGGATGAATGGTTATGCACTCATATAGAAATGATGTGTATCAAATAGGATTTCTTGCATACATATTTGGACTCATGGCACTAACATAATTCGCATTGAGGAGGCCAACTGAATCAGTAGACCGCCTGATCTTTGCATTAGATAAGAGACATATACACACACTTTTGCTTATGTTCTACAACATTAGAAGTTTTCTTAGGACAATGGATGCTTGTGAATGATGGGTGATTGGATGGTAGGACACATTCTTCTTAACTTGAAGAATTCGGGGAAGAAATCCTTAAAGTAGGGAGAATGTAACACCCCATATTTTCTGTGAACATAAAAGTAACAAAACAAAGTATACTTAATTTTTAAAAGAAGAATTAAGGGAAACGGATTACGCCATTGCATTCGTCTCGGAATTCTGCTTGATATAGAGTCCGAGATTGCATAAATCGGACTCCGTTGAAGAAGTTACGGCCTTCAGAAGTTTCAGAAAATTTAAATTAATTAAAACATCTCAGTTCTAAATTCAAATTTCGAATTCAAATGCAGAACAGGGTGGGCGGGATTTTTCCTGCCTAGGGGCCAGATCGACCAGGGGGTCGACCTACCCTATACAGATCGACTAAGGGGTCGACCTCCCCCTACAGGACGACTTGTTTCAGATCCGAGGAAGATTCAGATTTTTGTATCTGGACATGATTTCTGGATAGATTCTTTGGCTCCCAAGCTATTTGAAAATCCCCAAACCCCACTTTCTCTCCACACCAGACCATTGTAAAGTTATGCTGCCTCAATTCTAATTAAAATAAATCAATAGTGTCTCTATTCTGCTGAAACCTAAGCTACAACTAGTGCATCTTCTTCTTCCAATTTGAATAGGATTAAAAGATAACAACTACAACCCTTTTTCTTTTAGAATCCAACCAAGGTGAGTACAGTTATTTTCAGATATGAAATTTAATTATGATCTTGACATGGTTATAAATCTGAATTTTAGATTATGCATATTCTTGTTTATCAGATCTGTTTTTCCATGTAGATCTATCTTATTAATATTATAGTAACTATTCTGTATCTCTTCCTTCCTTCTGTTCTATATCCAGGCTACACGTGTGAGCCAAATCTCATAAGATATTGACGCATGAACGCTAAATTTGGGGAAAATAGTGAATGATGCACAATTAGACATGATTGATTTGTGACTAATTTGAGAAAAGAACATATGTTGTGATTTAAGATCTAGATCTGGGCATACTATATACGATAGTCTGTGATTTGGAAGAAGGAGAATTATTGTGTATATGACTTAGGCGCAAAGATCTATATTATAATAGGATAACTATTAAATGTGAATACACCTAAATGGGGATTTTGGTTATCAGGCATACGCTGAAATCAAATTCTATAATTTGGCATAATTCGTATTGTATATCACGATTTGGGGATTTTGGGGAATATTCTGTACTGTGTAAATTTAAATAAAATTTGTGGCATATGTTATATTGTGAATTAAGACCATAATTTTGGCATGTAAAATTAGGCTTAATTTTATGATTAAATCGCCTAATCTGCTAAATCTGTTGAAACCGAATACGGTAAATTTAGGGTATGAAAATTTATAGGCTCGACCTAAAATTGAGCAAAACAAGTTAATAGAACTTTGAATAATCTATTGTAACTTGTAAAGAAGTTTAATTTGTTGAATTGGAATAATTAGTCTGATATTGGCATAATCTATGAACAAATACTTTAGATAAAAATAAGAATGCTGCGACACGAGGTTAGACTCTGTTTGCGGTAGAAGCCTGCCCGCACCCAACAGGCTTAACTAACAACCGCAAACTGTCAGTCTAATGTGAGAGGTTGTAGGCATAACTAAAATATGCTTAGACATGAGGTTAGGTCTGGCTTGTGGAAGAAGCCTATCCGAAACCAACCGACACATCCAACGGCCACAAGCTAACGACCTAATGTGAGAGGTCTGTGAATTAGTAATTAATTAATGCAAATCTAGGAAAAATATGATGCCTAAAATGTGTTGGGTGGATAAGGTTAAATCAACTGGGCGGATGAATCTAATAAACCCATTTCGTAAATCTATAGGCCCAATACAAGGTAAGGTGAAACAATCTGTAAGTTTGTTAAACTGTATATCTGATTCGTTAGTCTGAAAACTTGTCAACATGTATGTCTGATCTGAGAACTAGTTAATCTGAAATTTGTACATATGAAATTTGTAAGCAAGTTAATTTGAAATCTGTTAGTCTAGGGACACAAGGCTAGAAGGGGGTAATTACTTGTGTCATCTGTTGTGTCGGACCCATATTAGTCAGTAACCCTTTTCTGGTATCAAAACTATGACCCAACACAAGGAAGGATCCGTTCACACTTACTGAACTAATTGTAAGGGGTTCACTCTGATAATGGTGAGGGGTGTTGACGGCGCATTACAACCGGGTTATGTGCGTGCATGGATCCGTTCTGCTCTGAGGATGTAAGACATCGTAACACCTGTAAATAGGCCTGTGTCTATATGTTGCCACTTTAGGGAATGATACACCCTTCTGTAGGGCCGACACAGGGTATTTATGTATTAGGGAGCCGATCGCTTGGGTAGCATTTAGGGTACACCTAATTCTATATGATCTGTTGGTGTACCTTCTGTCTCTATTGGGGTGGTAAAGGCCCATTGGTTGGGGTCGTAAAGACCCATTATTAGCATTCTGTTTCTGTACCTTCTGTCTCAGTTGGGGTGGTAAAGGTCCATCACTAGCATTCTGTTTCTGTAGAGATTATTCTGTTTACGTTTCTGTTTCAGTTTAGATATTAGTGTTAACACCTAATCCTGTTATACTAAGTATTAGTGCAAAGAAGTAAGATATAGGTAAGAAGCATATCTTGGTTTATATCATTCCTTTTCTTTTGTTTAACGGTAACACCCCACATCCGTTAAGGTCACTCACAAAGGGAATGCCTTAACTTCGGTGGAGAGTTATAGGTAAAAGATACGGATAAATTACAAGACAGACAAAATTAATAACAGCGGAAAATAGGACTTTGCTTTATTGATAAAATAGTTTGTACAACAATTGTTTTCCAATACCAGAATATCTATCTTACAAAATAAAGAAGCATAAAATAACATTTATATTCCCCAATGTTGCGTGAGCCAGCCACAACAATGGAAAAGAGAATCCCAGCAAAACTTTGACTAATCTTCAGCTTGGAAAGAAAACTGGACTAAGTATTAATATTCCCTCCCTGCAAAGGAAGACAAGAAAGCGAAAGAAAATAGAATCAGACATAAAGTCTAGTAAGTTCATTAACTTTCAGCATGTGAACAGGTAAAAGCAACATGACATGAATTTAATTGAATACAAGACAACACCATGATGACGGGAATCATTAGGTTAGCACAAAATATGATAAGGTAAGATAAACTGGATGCACTTCTATACTTTCTCTGCTTCGCTACTACCTTGTTATTCTAATTTCTATATCTCTGCACCACCTAACTAGTAATCTATATAAACTGATAAGAACAGATACGTGGTGGTTGTTTCAGGTGTACATCTATTATTTATTACCTAGATCTAATCTAGGGTTTTCTATCGAGCGCATTCTAGATCCAACCAGGGTTTACGCTACCTAGGGCTACTGAGGTTTATACTACCTATTGAACGTTTCTCGGATTTTAGGGTTTATGCGACCTAGGTCCAACTAGGGATTATGCTACCTATTGAACGACGCCCCTAATCTAGGACACGCTACCCAGAGTGGTATATGTTCCTAGACTTTCCCCACGTTGTTTCGTGGATCGTTATCGCTGTCTAGATGCACATGTCCTCTATATGTGCGACCCGAGTCTCGTGGCAGGGCAAATCAAGAAACACGGAACCCGGTCGGGAGCTTTCAGATATCTGCCGATGCAGATGCTAAGGACTGTTTTTCTAGTGGCTATAGTCCCACTTGACCCCTCCCTCAACTAATGAAAGTATAATGGCCCGGGTTCCGCCCAACCCGATCGATCGCAAAATCGACCAAGGCCGTTCAAAAACCCGAGTACGTTAACATTGGGAATACAACAACATCAGAACAACAACAAACTTTTATAAACATTACAATAATGTCACATCAGAGTACAGAACATCAGAGTACATCGAATAAAATATAGCGGAAATTTAAATTACAACAAATACAATACAGTGCAGCAGAAATAAAATAACTAAGGCAGCGGGAGACAACTATGCTCTGGACACAGCTTTAGGCTTCGATCCAGAATCCTGCTCAAAAGATAAATATCTGCAAAAAGCTACTCGACTGCCCGTGTGGAAAAGAGGGCACCCGAGTTTGCAAAAGTGGAAACAAACTACGAGTCAATCGTGGGACTGGTATGAGAAATCTAACTTAACTAATCTAATAATAATAGGGCAAATCCAAGGACCACGCCGCTAACGCGGAACGGGTTTACTCCAATGGATTGCCGTGCATAATTAAAGTAAATCGTTAAACAACGCAATGCCTTTTAGAAAAATGGAACCATTATAAGACTCAAGTCCCATCACACAATGCAACACAAACGGGAGGATAGCGTTTTACCTTATAATGGTTAAAAATGCTTGATACGTTAAAAACGGATTTGATGTTATTATTAGTGTATGTATGTTTCAAAAACATTTCAATCATAATGTATCAATCATGGACGGCATAGTACCCCATCCTGCTATGTCGCCATACTAGTTCTACAATCAAAACCGCATGGTGTCGTATTGGAAATTGGGTTTCCATCATGAGTCAAGGCTAGGGAGGAGCTCCTTATCGATTCGAGATACTCTAGCTAATGTCTCAGGATCCCCCGCAGTGAACCCTTGGAAAGCTGCAGGGCCGGTCCACACATACAGCTTCGTGGATTAGTTATTCTTGAACATACGTTTCCCGGTCCTATAGGACCTAACATCCGAGGCGCGCCACATTCCATCATCCACATAAGCAAATATCAGCCAGTTTAAGCACCAACACCACTTCTAACTAGAAAGAAACGTGCTGCTCTCCCTGCATTCCCTTCTCCCGTTTTAGACTCAACCGGGTTGTGAGGTTCGCGAAGTAACGTTATAACCACAAGGCCTGCTTTTCAACAAAGCCTTGATCATCTTCATCTTAGCGTGCCACGTTGACAATTCACGCCATGCGATTGATAACTGTTAATACACAACCTCTAAGGGTGTTAAGCAAGAGAATAAATTCTCCGCCACCAACGGTCGTATATTAATAGAAATCAATTTACATAGAATAAAATTCAGCGTCAGACACACATCCATTTATAAGCTTATGCTCTAGGTCTGAGCGAAAGCCAAATCCGTACAAATCAGCACTACGTCCGGATAACTACCATCTTAGCCCCGTCTTGGGAGCAAATCAAACAAGGGCCTCAACACTAGTTACCCATTCGATGTGAAGATCGTCGGTCTTCAATCGCCGTCTTCACTTCTTCCATTTAAAACGTCGTATGATTATTTGGAATGAGAGTAAACTCGGACTTTCCAAATAACTCTCGTATATATAAATTTGAAAACCATTTCATATCATTGTTAATAATTTATAACGATCTATCGCTATTTTTATATAAAAAAAACGACGTTACAGGTCATATATGGTTATAGCGCTGTTTTTATGAAATTTTGAATTTCATATATCTCAAAATCTAACCGTTGGATCTAAACATAGTTTATATCGTTGGAAAGATCTTTCCAAGACGGTCCTAATGTTTTCAGTTTTGGGAAAATCCGATGGTTGGATCTTTTGGTATAGTCGTTCAAAGGTACGATCCCAAAACATGAACTGCCACACTCGATTCGTTTGATTTTAATTATATTTATATATAAATATATAAAACGTTCAACCATAATAACGTCATTCGATTTAACAACGAGCTAAACAGCTCCTGATCTCCACTCAATTTCTAATTCATTTAAAAATTAAGCAACATCCCAACATTTAAAAACATTCTTGTATTCCTTTTATCCCTTTATTTACAATAAATTATAATTCAATGATGAATCCTTCCTTTTCTTTCTTTCCTTTACATAAAAATGTAAATTCTAATTCAACGTTACATTTCATTTTTATATTTTATTTTTATTATTCTATATTTACATATAAATATAAATTCTATTTCAATGTTGAATTCATTCTTTTTACTACACGGTAAAATCTCCTTAAAAATATGATTAACAATATGGTGAAAATTCTATCTTTTTAATATTACAACAAAAATGTAATTTACATTACAATGTCAAATCCTTCTTTTTTAATTACATTATGAAAATGTTCTTTTTATTTACAATATATATTCTATTCTAAATTACATAATAAAATGTAACTAAAATTACATGTCAAATCTTGCTCTTTAATTTGCAATGTATATTCCTACTTTATTTACATTAAAAATGTAATTAAATTTTCAATGCAAATTCTCACTCTTAATATACATATAAAAATGTAGTTTTATGTTACATGCAAGTTCTATTTTTTAATTATATATAAAAATGAAATTTTATATGCGGTATAAATTTCATTTCTTTTGATTACATATAGAAATGTAATCTTTCTTTTCAATGCAAATTTTCATTGTTTATTTACATTAGTGAAAAGAACAAATTTTATTGTCAACGTATATTTGCATTTGTGAATGCAAATAAAAGAACAAATCTTATTTTCAATGTATATTTGCATTTGTGAATGCAAATAAAAGAACAAATTTTACTTTCATGTTTTATTTGCAATAGAGAATGCAAATAAAAATACACATTTTAATTCAATGTATTATTTACACCTAAGGTGTAGATAAAAATATAACTTTTAAATTCAATGTTTTATTTTCAAGTATTATTTGCATCAAAGCATGCAAATAAAAGAATGTGACCTTTATTTTCAACGCATATTTGCATTAGAAAATGCAAAATAAAGTACCCTTTATATTTTAATGTAGATTCGCATTAGAGAATGCAATTAAAAGAACACATTTTTATTTCAATGAATCTTTGCATTAGAGAGTGCAAATAAAAGAACACAATTTTTTTATTTCAATGATCTTGCTTTGACAAAAATGTTATTTTCAATTCAATAATCAAGTTTTGACAAAAATGTTACCTTTATTTCAATAATAAGTTTTGATAAAAATGTTACTTTCATTTCAATAATCAAGTTTTGATAAAAGTTACTTTCATTTCAATAATCAAGTTTTGATAAAAGTGTTACTTTATCAACTCAACATTTTATAAACAAAATGTTATTTTTTTCTTTAATAAAATGATATTTTTCATCACTTTATCATTTTCCTATTTAACAAATGAGCATTTTTATTTCAACTCTTTCCTTTACACAAAAATGTGAATTTGACGCTACTAATATATATTGAAAAAAAATGTGAATTTTTAATCTACTCTTTTATATCAACAAAAACGTGAATTTTTACTCTACTCTTTTATATTTGACAAAGATGATAATTTTTGTCGCAACTCTATTCTCTAATTATCATAAACATTCATTTCAACATTCTAATAACAAAATAATAATTTTATTTGATTCAATTATCTAATTAACATAAACGTTAATTTCAACATTCTAATAACAAAATGATAATTTTGTTTTACATATAACATGTAAATAAAAAATAAAAAATGAGTTTACAAATTTTGCCTTTTTATTTACACATAGGATATAAATAAAAATGTATAAAACAAGTTTGTATTTTTATTTACACATGTAGTGTAAATAAAATGTGGTTTTCTAAATCTAAAAACAAAATGTTTAACCATTTGTTTTTTTATTTACACATAAAATGTAAATAAAAAATGTATCTAACCTTTTTGTCTTTTATACGCAAATAAAATGCAAATAAAGATGTGTTTTCTAATCTTATCCTTTTTTATTTACACATGAAGTGTAAATCAGAATATATAAAACGATTTTAATGTTGCTAAATAAACACAGTCTATATAATATTCTAATTGGATTAAAATTTTCGGATCTAATCCGATTTATAGTCAAATCACTATTTTTATTTGGATTAAAATTCTAGTTTAATCTAAGGGTGCGTTTTTTAGAGGTCCCTATTAAATTTCAAAATATAAAAAAAACCCGGTCATAAACTTATTGTAAATTTAGTCCCTATTTTTCGAAAATTCATAAAAAAAAATATAAAAAAATATTAAAAAATCACGATAATTCGTATTTAAATTAAACATTTGCTCGCCCAAAAATTCAGATCATAATAAAATCAAAACATGCATCAAAATCAAAAAAATACAGAAAACAACGAAAAATGCAGTAATTTGCATCAAATCATGCACATATTTGGAATACTTGCATTCATCTGTGCAAGTATTTCTCTGTTATATTTTTACATGCAATACTTGCATATATGTGTGCTAGTATTTCAAATAGTTGCACACATGTATGCAAGTTTCTGCACACATTTTATTTTCACATGTAAATACTTGCATACATGTGTGCAAGTATTTCAAATAGTTGCACACATGTATGCAAGTTTCTGCATACATTTTCAACTAAAACAGCTTCAGAAATACTTGCATACATGTATGCAACTATTGGCAAAAGTTGCATACATGTATGCAACTATTTGCAAGTTTTTAAATTCACAATACATCCCTGTAATGTTTTCTCTGTAAACCCGCCCCCTATTTTAGCTGCCGCCTGGAATCTTCCGCCTGCCACTTTCCGTACCTCCGCCTCTTTCGTTTTCTGTCCAAATTTTCAGGCGCTATCACTTTAAAAAAAAAAAAAAAATCTAAAATCTATAAATATTCTCGAAAGTCCACAGAAATTAAAAAAAAAAAGTTGCATAAATGTATGCAACTTTTACGAATAGTTGCATACATTTATGCAACTATTCGAATACACATGCATATATTTATGCACGCCTGTTTGAAAAATTGCATACATGTATGCTGTTTTTCTATATAACTGCATACATGTGTGCATATATGTCAAAATATATGCAAA
The DNA here is from genome assembly GCA_030737875.1 of Allium sativum. Taxonomy (NCBI): domain Eukaryota; kingdom Viridiplantae; phylum Streptophyta; class Magnoliopsida; order Asparagales; family Amaryllidaceae; genus Allium; species Allium sativum. Next base: position 27,324 of record JASFAX010000403.1, read on the forward strand.
CCTGAATAAGTTGCACGTAGGTATGCAGTTTTTAAACAAATGCATCAGCAGATGCATGTTTTAACAATATGTGCATACATGTATGCATTTATACTGCAGTTTTGACGCAGATTTGAAATAAATGCATACATGTATGCAACTAATCGACTTATATGCATGTTTTGATGCAATTTACTGCATTTCGTTGATTTTCTGTATTTCATGATTTCGACGTTGTTTTTAATGTTTTTTTGACCTGATTTTTTTCACGATTAATTGTTTTAATTAAATACGAATTTACATGGTTTTTTAAATTTTTTTTTGTATTTTTTTTGATGAATTTTCAAAAAATAGGGACTAAATTTACAATAAGTTTATGACCGGATGTGAGCCTAATTAAGTTTCGTTTTAGGGATGTGTGCCTAATATTCACTTAATCTAATTTACAGAACACGATGATTTTTATCGGATTCATATAGATCTAGATCGTACGATAACAGATCTAAACAATACAATGCAATAAAATTCATCAGAGCACAAGCAAAATTCATCACAGCACAGATCTTAATAAATAACATACATATAATTATTTGACAACGATAGAACAATTAATTAAATTAATTAAATTGTAAAAATCAGAGATTCTCACATCGATTTGGCTGAAAATTCAAAGTGCTCCGTTTCAGATTTGGTTAGCGCCATCGCGAAGATCTTGAATTTCTTATTCCAGCGCTTCTGACGGTTCGTAAAACGGATCTCGTACGAACAAGTTACTGATTTTTAAAGTTTGGATAAATTAATTTTTTAATAAAATAAAATAAAATAAACCTTCTTCCTTCAGAAACCGCCGTTCCCTTTCTCTACTCCTTCTTCTTCGTTCGATCTTATCAGCATAACTAAACCCAATTTGTTCCATCCTTCCTCCTTGAATCGCACCCAATCGCCACCACCTGAACCCAATCAGAATGGGCCGCACCAAAGGGCTTCGAGCCCTCTATCAAGCCAGGCAGCGCCGCCATCTCGGTGGCCCGGGTCGGCCCGGAAACAGCCTCGAGCGCCGTGCCTTTGAAGGCTGATTTCGCGAAAAATACTCAGTGAAACTCGATCTTGTCTGTACCGATTTAAAGATCTTTGAATTCCCTTCAATTTGATATATGGTATGCGATTTATCGTTGGGTGGATTAAAAGATATTAGCATATGAATTTGGGACGATTTCAACCTTCGAATTCTACGACCGGCGACAGCCATTTTAGGGTTCTATTTTAATTTTTTTAATAATATAATTTCTCGAAAAAGTGTTTTAAAGGTGGATTTTCGGACTGTCTCCAAATCAGGCCCAGTTAGTGTCAAACTTAAGGTTTTGACGCCTTCTGAACGCGATGGGCTATGCCTCGTGGCCCAATTCTGAAGTCTGTTGCGGGTTTTATTAAAATTACAATATTAAATTAATAATTTAATTTCCACCGTACATTTAAATACGCCGGGGCCACAAATTAACTTAAAAAATTCTCGAAAAATATATTTAGCTATGTTTTGACGCTGCGGACCTAGGAAAATGAATTTCGTTCAATTTTGAGCCCGTTTGAAAAATGACTATTTTCAAGTCGATTAAAAATTGACCGAAATTGACAAAACTGAAATCTTTTTGCCACGGCCACAAATTATTTCTAAAAATTATAAAAAATTAAACTTAGCAATAATTTGACATTCCGAATCCAACAAAAGTGGTTTCGTCGAAAACAGAGGTCGTTTGAAAAATGACTATTTTCAAGGGCTATATATTTAATATTAAAAATACATTTTTAAACAAATAATTTCCAAAACTCGAAATATATAAGTGTTTACTGTTTTTAAATGCAGAATCATCATTCTGAACTCAATGGATGTGGTTTCGAGTTCAAATTCCTTTGTATGCAAAAAGTAGTGTTTTTGACCTTTATATATTATATAAATTTCATAGCGACCTTTCTAAATTTTAATTTGGGAATAACTTTTGATTCGCGCTATGAAATTTCAATTTTTCAGATTTGTTAGAAAGATATTTTTAAATAGATTCCAATATTTTTGGTTTCACTAAAATCCGTTAAATTTTGCATCCTGTATGGTCAGTCAAAGTTCAAGTTTGACTTTTCAAACTACCGTGCTATTTCTAACTCCTTTTATAATTAAATTAAATTTATTCGTTCTAACATCGATTTAAATCAACTTTTAGTCATTATTATTTTAAGTAAATTATTTTAAATATCAAAAACTCATTAAAATTACTTAAAATATATTTTTAAATTGGCCCTAAAAATTTAGGGTTGTTACAGTCTCCCCCACTTAAGAACTTTTTATCCTCGAAAAGGAACGAAGCTAAAAGTATTTAATTATCCTCATCAAATTTTTCATTCTTTATTAATTTCATTAGTTGATTAACTTTTAAAATATAACTTTTATATATTCAAAAATTCGTATATTATAAGCTTGTTACTCTAAACTCATTCTAGGGCATTACTAACCCCATCTCTAATGAGTTTTCTCATTCTAGGATACCGCTGATCCAATCTCTAATGAGTATTCTTATTGGATATTACTAATCCAATCTCAGATGAGTCTTTTGTTCAGCTCTAACGAGTTGTATCCCAAAGATTTGAGCTAACTAGAGCTCTGATACCAACTGTAATGGCCCGAGTTCCGCCCGACTCGATCGATCGCAAAATCGACCAAGACCGTTCAAAAACCCGAGTACGTTAACTTCGGGAATACAACAACATCAGAACAACAACAACAGACTTTTATAAACATTACAGTAATGTCACATCAGAGTACATAATATCAGAGTACATCGAATAAAATACAGCGGAAGATTTAAATTACAACAAATACAATATAGTGCAGCGGAAATAAAATAACTAAGGCAGCGGAAGACAACTATGCTCTGGACATAGCTTTAGGCTTCGATCCAGAATCCAGCTCAAAAGATAAATATCTGCAAAAAGCTACTCGACTGCCCATGTAGAAAAGAGGGCACCCGAGTTTGCAAAAGTGGAAACAAACTACGAGTCAGTCGTGGGACTGGTATGAGAAATCTAACTTAACTAATCTAATAATAATAGGGCAAATCCAAGGACCACGCCGCTAACGCGGAACGGGTTTACTCCAATGGATTGCCGTGCATAATTAAAGTAAATCTGTAACACCCCGTGAATTCTATAACATTAAGCTACACAAATTATAGTGTAATTATTTCTAAATGAAAGAATTAAGGGAAATGGGTTACGCCATTGCGTTCGTCTCGGAATTCTGCTTGAGATAGATCAAAGTTTGCGCGAATCGGACTCCGTATGAAGGAGTTATGACCTTCAGAAGTTTCAGAATAAAATTTAAAATTCAAACAGCTCAGTTTCAAATTCGAAATTCGAAAAACAAGTTTAAACTAGGCTGGGCGGGAAAATTCCCGCCCAGAGACCAGGTCGACCATGGTGTCAACCTGGCCACCCCAGGTCGACCATAGTGTCGACCTGGGTGTCGACCTGCCAGTCGACCTACCTGGTTGACCTGGCTGGCTGGGTCTGGCTCGAATTTCTGTGGCTCGGTGTGTCACTAGAGCTAACATGTCACCTCTTGATTGGCTCTTTGAACTTTGTATGGTCTAGATTCCTCCAGTCTTCATCTGACGGCTCAAAACAATCTAAAAATCTATAAATACACCCTAAGTCTCAACTAAAAATTCACACAAAAAAATAAGATGGGATTCGTCATGCTGCCAGGAAGGAATTGAGCATAGCCGTCAAGAGAGAGAAGCTTAGAGACGAATCAAATTAAGAAGAAGAAAACTAAAGCTTAATCAAATTAATCAACACAACGTTAATCTACCCAAAGGAGCGCATCTCAATTTCAGAATTCAGAATTCAGAATTCAAGATTCTGCATTCGTTGTAAGTATAGTGACCTTTCAGAATATGAATAAAAACAGTGATGTGATTCGATGTAAATGAAAATAGAATTCTGTTATTGTATGAATTCTGTGTATTGTAATAATTCTGGCATGACTTGTGTATTGATATTTGTGGCATAAATTGATTGATGCATGCCTATTAGAGATTTGTATATGAAAGTAATAGCAATAGCAAGTTGTGGCAAAAACTAGTAATTGATCCCTTTATGTTTATGTCGATGGCATGGACTATATATTTTCCCTTAGTCTAAGTTAGAATTTATGTAAACATGTTCTAGATTTGAGACCTTTATGCCTACATGACTCAAAACCTATGAACACATTCTTATGTTTATTTGCAAGTATAATTGGATCTATGTTAAGTATCCTTTGGGTTTCATAAACTATGCAAGTTCATGTTGAAATAGGCTATATGATTAGATGTAAAAATTGGATATTTTTGTGAATATACAACATGCTAGTTTTGTGGTTGACATTATGCAAAGTTAAACATGTTTAAACCCAAGTTTGTATAAGCCTAAACTATGCCATTTCATATGTCACCTACTTAGTTATACTTTGATTTGAATGCAAGTTCACACGACCCATAATTTATGTTGAATCGCTAAATTGCAAGTTCATGCGCCACACACATTTATGTGAAATATTACATGTTCTTGGTTTCCCCTTTTTTCTCACGTTTATAAAGTTGGGCTGAATTGTGTCAAGCCTAACACTTGTTATAATGTTGCGAACGTACAAACGGGGGTAATAACGTTTGGGTGTAAAACATTAAAAATATAAGTTGGCATGGTTGGCACATGCCAACGGCAATGACATTCTAGCGGTATGAATTGTTATACCCAAGAATAAAGAACATGAAATTTACATATATAATTGAGAAGTAATAAAATATATAAATTTAGAAAACAAGATATGCTTAACCTGAGGTTGGATTGAGTTGTGATGTAAACCTGCCCGGACCCGCCCGGCTGTCCAGTAGTCACAACAATACCTATCCAATGTGGGTGGTTAAGCATTGAGCCCAATAAGGACCCGAGGTTAGACTGAGCTACGGTGTAAACCTGCCCGGAACCGACCGGCACATCCAGTAACTATAGCAATACCTGTCTAATGTGAGTGGTCAGGTGTTTAAGAGGCTAAGGACAGATGGTAGGGTTAAGTCAACTATAAACACTTAACCAAATTCAACATGTTAACAAGAATTGATGGGTGGGGTTAGGTAAATACAGACACTTAACCACTTAACATGTTTGACTAGAAAAACCCTAGTAACGAGGGACCAGTAGTATAACCTATGCCTTCTAGAATTGTGTCGGGGCTGCCACCATGGGTCTTGATACACCCCATGGTGGGATCAGCATAAGTATCTACAATTCTTGGGGGTCGTATGACACATGTTTACGCGAGTAGGAGCCGATCTTTAGAAAATGGGGTTCACTTCACCCTCAGCATAGGGTGCCAGTTAAAATAAGCTCAAGTAGGTGCAGAGTTATAGTGTGGGTGCGATAGCACATTCGATTCTAAACGACACTTCCTTAGCTTGCGACACTTTCTTGTTTTCAGTTTATATCTATCATGCCCTTTTTCTTGTTCACATACTGAAGAGTTACTAGATTTACTCAGGCTTTATATCTGACTCTATTTTCTTTTCCTCTTCTTTTCTTTCGTTCCCCCCTTCCCCAGGTCCACAGGGAGGAAACAACTCAGCTCAGTCAGACCCTTTGCAAGCTCCAAAACCATAGACGTATGGTTTGGAACTCTTTTGCTCGGATCATGGCTTTGGATATCACTATGGGGATTTTGGTTACTTTTATTTATGTTTTATGCTTCTCTAATAATCAAGACAGTAATGAGGTTGTAATGATGGAAGTATTTGAGACAAATATTGAAATGTTTTGTTTGAACACGTATTGATGAAATAAAAGTCTGTTTGGTTTCCGCTATTTAAAATATGTGTATTTATATCTGTCTTGTGTTTATCTGTGGCTTTTACTTATAAACCTCCACCAAAGTTAAGGCATTCCCTTTGTGAGTGACCTTAACGGAGGCGGGGTGTTTCACTTCGTATCAGAGCATAGGTTTACTAGACTAGATAAAAGTTTTTGAAATTGTTTTCAAAAGAAAGCTTAAAGAAGCATTTTTCAAGAAAAAGTGTTATATTTATAAAAAGACATAATCCCCTAAATCCATGTGCACTATCTCTCTCTATCCTTCGTTTTGAATCTTTCCTTTCTGTTTCAGCATGTCTGGGGACCTTACTCCCCAGCTACAGATGCTTTTACTCCTCCTCCTCCTCCTTTACGTGAACCATCAAACGGAAGAATCGCCGAACAAAAAGATGGATAATAGTCAAGGAAGAAAGGACCACAAGAATAATAATAAGGCACATGAGAAAAGGAAATGTTATTTCTGTGGCATTGTTGGACATGTGGTGAACGACCGCAGAAAGAAGAAGAGGAAGATGAGTGCTACTTGCTTCCACTGCGGTGAGGCTGGACACATAGCTAAGGACTATCCAAAGAAGCGAGGGCAGGGACAGAAGGCTGGATCCACTTCAGGGGGTTAAGTTCATGCACTGGTGGCACCTTCACATGAACGAGGTTGTAATATTTCTTTAGAAAGTGTAGTCTATCTTTATGATCGTCCAGTTCGCACACTTTTTGACTCTGGCGCATCACACTCCTTTATTTCATCTGCCTTATTAGAATCTCTGCATCTAGACACTAGTATGATAGAGGATCCCTTAGTAGTTTCAAATCCAATTGGGGGCTCCGCTTACTTGTCAATGGTTTGGGTTTGAAAATCTCTATTCTCGGCGTTGAGTTTAGATGTAATGCCTTTGTTTTGGGCTTCTCGGGATATGGTTTGATCATAGGCATGGACTGGTTATCCAGTAATGGTGCCATCCTTGATTGTGAGAAAAGAGTAGTTAGACTCTGGACTCGGCTTGGTAACACTCTAGAAATTTCTTGTAATCCCTTGAATGCTATTATGCTTAGTTATCTAGAGTCGCTTGATGCTTCTGACGAGAATTTGCAATTAGTTAGAGTAGTCCGGGAATATCCGGATGTCTTTGAGGAGGTGAAAGGCTTACCTCCGAGGCGGGAAATAGACTTCCGCATATATCTTGTGGATAATGCAAAGCCTGTAGCTTTACCTGTCAGACATATGGCTCCAAAGGAGAGAAAGGAGCTCAGTAAGCAGGTTAAAGAACTACTCGAAAAGGGGTTCATTAGACGGAGCATTTTGGAATGGGACCCTCCAGTGGTGTTCGCAACCAAAGCGGATGGTTCGCTTCACCTTTGCGTTGACTATAGGGAGTTAAACAAATTGTCCAAGAAAAATAGGCACCCTCTTCCCCGAATCGACGATTTGTTTGATTAGCTTGTAGGTGCGACGGTCTTCTCCCAACTTCATCTGGCAATTGGGTTCCATCAGCTAAGAGTAGCTGAAGACAACATCGATAAAACGGCGTTCAAAACCCCAGACGGTTTCTTCGAGTGGCTTGTCATGCCTTTCGGCTTAACAAACGCACCCGCTTATTTCGTAGACCTAATGAGCAGAGTGTTCAGAGAATTCCTCGACAGATTTGTGGTTGTCTTCGTAGATGATATCTTAATCTTCTCAAAGAATAAGGAAGAGCATGCTCAGCATCTGAAAGAAATCATGGAAACTCTCCATACACATCAGTTAAAAGCCAAATTCTCCAAGTGCCACTTTTGGAGAAAGGAGGTAAGATTTCTGGGGCATATAGTATCCAAAGAGGGGTTGGCTGTGGACCCTGCGAAAGTGGTGGTAGTGCAAGATTGGAAGACACCAAGAAATGCAACAGAAGTTCGAAGCTTTCTTGGGCTAGCTGGTTTTTGCCGAAAATTTATTAGGGATTTCGCTAAAATCTCAGCCCCACTCACAAGGCTAACAAAGAAGAATATGGCGTTCACTTGGGATTTGGACTGCGAGTTTGCTTTCCAACGATTAAAAAGGGCTCTCACAACAGCCCCAGTTCTGACTTTGCCAGATGGAAGCAAAATGTTCATAGTATGCACGGATGCATGTGGAACGGGACTAGGCGTTGTTCTAATGCAAGAAGGAAGGGTAGTAGCTTATGGCTGAAGACAATTGAAAGTTCACGAAAAGAACTACCCAACCCACGATCTTGAGTTAGTCGCCATCGTCTTTATGCTTAAGTCTTGGCGCCATTATCTCCTAGGTGAGAAGTTCGAATTATACAATGACCATAAATTGTTGAAATATCTCTTCTCGCAGAAGGATCTTAACTTGAGGCAGCAAAGATGGATGGAGTTTCTTGCCTCGTACGACTTTGAAATTTCCTATACTCCTAGCAAAGGCAATGTAGTAGCAGACGCGTTGAGCCGAAAGAAACTGACCTTAAGCCTGCTCTTTGTGGAAAGGAAAAGCTTGGAGTATATAGCCAGTTTTAACTTTAGGCCCTCCTCGGATTTTGTACCGGGTTTGCTAGCATCTCTCGAAGTACGCCCTACTCTCTTAGACTCAATAGGGGCTGCACAACGTGACGACCCTCAGCTTGTTGTTGTGATTGATAAACTTATTAGGGGTGAGACTTCTAGTCACCTCAGTAGATACGCCATCAATGATAAGGGTTGGCTGAGGCGAGATGGAAGATTATGCGTCCCACAAGCAAGGGAGTTGACAAAGAAGGTTCTCGAGGAAGCGCATCATTCCAAGATGACTATACACCCTGGCGGTAATTAGATGTACAAGGATATAAAAAGGACTTTCTTTTGGAGCGGCATAAAGCAAGACGTGGCAGATTTCGTTTCTAAGTGCATGACCTGCCAACGGGTCAAGGCGGAACAAAAGAAACCTGGAGGACTACTTCATCCTTTAGAGGTCCCAAAGTGGAAGTGGGATAGCATTTCAATGGACTTCATTGATGGACTACCTAGGTCGAGAAGAGGAAATACTAGCAATTGGGTAATAGTGGATAGGCTTACTAAGAGCGCCCACTTCATACCTATCAAGAGTAGAAGGACTGCCTCATCTTTAGCATCTCTTTATATCGAGGAAATAGTTCGACTCCATGGGATACCCTCCAGCATTGTTAGTGACCGAGACCTTATCTTCACAAGCGAGTTTTGGCGGAGTCTGCAAGAAGCTGTAGGCACACAGTTATGTTTGAGCACAGCCTATCACGCCCAAACCGATGGCCAAACGGAAAGGGTGAATAGAGTTTTAGAGGACCTTTTGAGACTTTGCGTTCTTGACTTTGGAGGGACTAGGGAGGATCACCTTCCTTTAGTGGAATTTGCCAACAACAACAGCTACCAAGCTACCATCGGTATGGCGTCCTTCGATACCTTGTATGGAAGACCGTGCAAAACACCAACTTGTTGGTGGGAGTCTACAGATAAGCTTATACTTGGGCCAGACATGATTCGAGAGACTTCAGAGAAAGTGGACTTGATATGGAAAAGGATGAAGACAGCCCAAGACAGACAAAAATCCTACGCCGACAAAAGAAGGACCGACCTTGAGTTTGAGGTTGGGGACAGGGTTTTCCTTAAGGTATCTCCTTTAAGGAACGTCGTTCACTTTGGATCCACGGGAAAGCTAGCACTAAGATTTGTAGGACCGTTTCCTATCATCGAGAAGGTTGGGAAGATGTCCTATAGATTAGAGCTACCCGAGAGACTGGCCGGATTTCACAACGTCTTTCATGTTTCTCACCTCCGTAAGTGTTTGCATGAGTCTATGGAAGTGTGGAACCTAGCATTCTAGAAGAAGCCAAAGTGGAACGTGAAGCAACTATGAGGAGAGTTCCAACCCACATCTTAGGAACTGAAGTGAAGAAGCTACGCAATCGCAAAGTCAAACTCGTTAAAGTTCAGTGGAGCGACGCCGAGGAAGACGCGACTTGGGAAACTAAGGACAGAATACGCGCTGCCTACCCTCTTCTTTTTGAGGGTACATCTTTGATATCTCTTTTTCCTTAAGTTATGCTTTATCTATCTTTTTAGGTATACCTCCTCGGTCCTTTTCCTAACTCCTTAAGTAGAAAATAAATGGATGCAAACATGTATTTGAAAACATGTTATGGATGATGGCTGCAAATGGTTGCTAGTGATTACTAGTGGTTGCTCGTGGATGCATATACACACACACACCCTAGGTTATAGATCGGCTCAGTCACTTCATATTGCATATGCATATATGTATTCTCATTTGTATATGGTTGAAACTTGATATGTTGTCATATGGTCGTCGCATTTGTATGAATAGTTGTGCACTCATATAGAATTATGAGTAGGAAAAATTTGCATACATAATGGATTCATGACACTTACATGATTCGCATTAAGGAGGTCAACTAAATCAGTAGACCGCCTGATTTCTGCATTAGATAAGGACATGTACACACACTATGCATACGATCACGAAGCATTAGAAGTCTTTTAAGGATAGTGGATGCCTGTGTTTGTTGGTTGAGTAGATGGACGGTTGGATGGTAGGATATACATTCTTCCTAACTTGAAGATTTCAGGGACGAAATCCTTTTAAGGGGGAGAATGTAACAACCCGTGAATTCTATAACATTAAGCTTCACAAATTAAAGTGTGATTAATTATAAATGAAAGAATTAAGGGAAATGGGTTACTCCATTGCGTTCGTCTCGGAATTCTGCTTGAGATAGAGTCCGAGTTTGCGCGAATCGGACTCCGTATAAAGGAGTTATGACCTTCGGAAGTTTCAGAATAAAATTTAAAATTCAAACAGCTCAGTTTCAAATTCGAAATTCGAAAAACATGTTTAAACTGGGCTAGGCAGAAAAATTCCCGCCCAGAGACCAGGTCGACCATAGGGTCGACCATGGTGTCGACCTGGCCACCCCAGGTCGACCATAGTGTCGACCTGGGTGTCGACCTGCCAGTCGACCTACCTGGTCGACCTGGCTGGCTGGGTCTGGCTCTGGCTCGAATTTCTGTGGCTCGGTGTGTCACTAGGGCTGACATGTCACCTCTTGATTGGCTCTTAGAACTTTGTATGGTCTAGATTCCTCCTATCTTCATCTGACGGCTCAAAACAATTTAAAAATCTATAAATACACCCTAATTCTCAACAAAAAATTCACAAAAAAAAATAAGATGGGAGTCGTCATGCTGCCAGGAAGGAATTGAGCATAGCCGTCAAGAGAGAGAAGCTTAGAGACTAATCAAATTAAGAAGAAGAAAACTAAAGCTTTATCAAATTAATCAACGCAACATTAATCTACCCAAAGGAGCGCATCTCAATTTCAGAATTCAGAATCCAGAATTCAAGATTCTGCATTCGTTGTAAGTATAGTGACCTTTCAAAATATGAATAAAAACTGTGACGTGATTCGATGTAAATGAAAATAGAATTGTCTTATTGTATGAATTCTGTGTATTGTAATAATTCTGTCATGACTTGTGTATTGTTATTTGTGGCATAAATTGATTGATGCATGCCTATTGGACATTTGTATATGAAAGTAATAGCAATAACAAGTTGTGGCAAAAACTAGTAATTGATCCCTTTATGTTTATGTCGATGGCATGGACTATATATTTTCCCTTAGTCTAAGTTAGAATTTATGTAAACATGTTCTAGATTTGAGACCTTTATGCCTACATGACTCAAAACCTATGAAAACATTCTTATGTTTATTTGCAAATATAATTGGATCTATGTTAAGTATTGTTTGGGTTTCATAAACTATAAAAGTTCATGTTGAAATAGGCTATATGATTAGATGTTAAAATTGGACATTTTGGTGAATATACAATATGCTAGTTTTGTGGTTGACAATATGCCAAGTTAAACATGTTTAAACCCAAGTTTGTATAAGCCTAAACTATGCCATTTCATATATCACCTACTTAGTTATACTTTGATTTGAATGCAAGTTCACATGACCCATAATTTATGTTGAATCGCTAAATTGCAAGTTTATGCGCCACACACCTTTATGTGAAATATTACATGTTCTTGGTTTCCCCTTTTTTCTCACGTTTATAAAGTTGGGCTGAATTGTCTCAAGCCCAACACTTGTTATAATGTTGCGAACGTACAAACGGGGATAATAACGTTGTGTGTAAAACATTAAAAATATAAGTTGGCATGGTTAGCACATGCCAACGGCAATAACATTCTAGCGGTATGAATTGTTATACCCAAGAATAAAGAACATGAAATTTACGTATATAATAGAGAAGTAACAAAATATGTAAATTTAGAAAACACGATATGCTTAACCCGAGGTTGGATTGAGTTGTGATGTAAAACTGGCCGGACCCGCCCGGCTGTCCAGTAGTCACAACAATACCTATCCAATGTGGGTGGTTAAGCATTGAGCCCAATAAGGACTCGAGGTTAGACTGAGCTACGGTGTAAACCTGCCCGGAACCGACCGGCACATCCAGTAACTATAGCAATACCTGTCTAATGTGAGTGGTCAGGTGTTTAAGAGGCTAAGGACAGATGGTAGGGTTAAGTCAACTATAAACACTTAACCAAATTCAACATGTTAACAAGAATTGATGGGTGGGGTTAGGTAAATACAGACACTTAACCACTTAACATGTTTGACTAGAAAAACCCTAGTAACGAGGGACCTGTTTCAGCAGTAACCCAAGTTAGGTATCATGGTACCCTGAAACTAGGCAGGATGGGGCACGATTACTGGGCTGATTTTAAGCGGTCAAAGCGACGGCGGTGGGTGCAATAGTGTAGGTTCTAACGGGGTGCGGGCGCGCACCCACTCCGGAGCAGACAAACAGGGCAGTGGGGGCACCAGTAGTATAACCTATGCCTTCTAGAATTGTGTCGGGGCCGCAACCATGGGTCTTGATACACCCCATGGTGGGACCAGCATAGGTATTTACAATTCTTAAGGGTCGTATGACACATGTTTATGCGAGTAGGAGCCGATCTTTAGAAAATGGGGATCACTTCACCCTCAGCATGAGGTGCCAGTTAAAATAAGCTCAATTAGGTGCAGAGATATAGTGTGGGTGCGATAGCACATTCGATTCTAAACGACACTTCCTTAGCTTGCGACACTTTCCTGTTTTCAGTTTATATCTATCATTCCCTTTTTCTTATTCACATACCGAAGAGTTACTAGATTTACTGAGGCTTTATGTCTGACTCTATTTTCTTTTCATCTTCTTTTCTTTCGTCCTCCCCCCCAAGTCCACATGGAGGAAACAACTCAGCTTAGTCTGACCTTTTGCAAGCTCCAAGACCGTAGACGTATGGTTTGGAACTCTTTTGCTCGGATCATGGCTTTGGATATCACTATGGGGATTTTTGTTACTTTTATTTATGTTTTATGCTTCTTTAATAATCAAGACAGTAATGAGGTTGTAATGATGCAAGTATTTTGAGACAAATATGGAAATGTTTTGTTTGAACACGTATTGATGAAATAAAAGTCTGTTTGGTTTCCGCTGTTTACAATATGTGCATTTATATCTGTCTTGTGTTTATCTGTGGCTTTTACTTATAAACCTCCACCAAAGTTAAGGCATTCCCTTTGTGAGTGACCTTAACAGAGGTGGGGTGTTAAATCGTTAAACAACGCAATGCCTTTTAGAAAAATGGAACCATTATAAGACTCAAGTCCCATCACACAATGCAACGCAAAACGGAGGATTGAGTTTTACCTTATAATGGTTAAAAATGATTGATAATCAAAAACGAATTTGGTATTATTAGTGTATATATGTTTCAAAAACATTTCAATCATAATGTATCAATCATAGACGGCATAGTACCCCATCCTACTATGTCGCCATCTTTTACTTATAAACCTCCACCAAAGTTAAGGCATTCCCTTTGTGAGTGACCTTAACAGAGGTGGGCTGTTTCAAAATCGTTAGACAACGCAATGCCTTTTAGAAAAATGGAACCATTTTAAGACTCAAGTCCCATCACACAATGCAACGCAAAACGGAGGATAGAGTTTTACCTTATAATGGTTAAAAATGCTTGATATGTTGAAAACGAATTTGGTATTATTATTAGTGTATATATGTTTCAAAAACATTTCAATCATAATGTATCAATCATAGACGGCATAGTACCCCATCCTACTATGTCGCCATACTAGTCCTACAATCAAAACCGCATGGTGTCGTATTGGAAACTGGGTTTCCATCATGAGTCAAGGCTAGGGAGGAGAAGCTTACCGATTCGAGACACTCTAGCTAATGTCTCAGGATCCCCCGCAGTGAACCCTTGGAAAGCTGCAGGGCCGGTCCACACATACAGCTTCGTGGATTAGTTATTCCTGAACACACGTTTCCCGGTCCTATAGGACCTAACATCCGAGGCGCACCACATTCCATCATCCACATAAGTAAATATCAGCCAGTTTAAGCACCGACACCACTTCTAACTAGAAAGAAACGTGTTGCTCTCCCTGCGTTCCCTTCTCCCGTTTTAGACTCAACCGGGTTGTGAGGTTCGCGAAGTAACGTTTTAACCACAAGGCCTGCTTTTTAATAAAGCCTTGATCATCTTCATCTTAGCGTGCCACGTTGACAATTCACGCCATGCGATTGATAACTATTAATACACAACCTCTAAGGGTGTTAAGCAAGAGAATAAATTCTCCGCCACCAACGGTCGTATATTAATAGAAATCAATTTACATAGAATAAAATTCAACGTCAGACACACATCCATTTATAAGCTTATGCTCTAGGTCTGAGCGAAAGCCAAATCCGTACAAATAAGCACTACGTCCGGATAACTACCATCTTAGCCCCGTCTTTGGAGCAAATCAAACAAGGGCCTCAACACTAGTTACCCATTCGATGTGAAGATCGTCGGTCTTCAATCGCCGTCTTCACTTCTTCCTTTTAAAACGTCGTATGATTATTTGGAATGAGAGTAAACTCGGACTTTCCAAATAACTCTCGTATATATAAATTTGAAAACCATTTCATATCATTGTTAATAATTTATAACGATCTATCACTATTTTTATAAAAAAAAATGATGTTACAGGTCATATATGGTTATAGCGCTGTTTTTATGAAATTTTGAATTTCATATATCTCAAAATCTAACAGTTGGATCTTAATATGGTTTATATCGTTGGAAAGATCTTTCCAAGACGGTCCTAATGTTTTTAGTTTTGGGAAAATCCGACGGTCGGATCTTTTGGTATAGTCGTTTAAAGGTACGATCCCAAAACGGGAACTACCACGCTCGATTCGTTTGATTTTAATTATATTTATATATAAATATATAAAACGTTCAACCATAATAACGTCATTCGATTTAACAACGAGCTAAACAGCTACCGATCTCCACTCAATTTCTAATTCATTTAAAAATGAAGACAAGATCCGAACATTTAAAAACATTCTTCTATTCCTTTTATCCCTTTATTTACAATAAATTATAATTCAACGATGAATCCTTCCTTTTCTTTCTTTCCTTTACATAAAAATGTAAATTCTAATTCAACGTTACATTTCAATTTTATATTTTATTTTTACTATTCTATATTTACATAAAAATGTAAATTCTATTTCAATGTTGAATTCATTCTTTTTATTACACTGTAAAAGCTCCTTAAAAATATGATTAACAATACGGTGGAAATTCTATCTTTTTAATATTACAACAAAAATGTAATTTACATTACAACGTCAAATCCTTCTTTTTAATTACATTATGAAAATGTACTTGTTATTTACAATATGTATATTCTATTCTAAATTACATAATAAAATGTAACTAAAATTACATGTCAAATCTTGCACTTTAATTTGCAATGTATATTCCTACTTTATTTACATTAAAAATGTAATTAAATTTTCAATGCAAATTCTCACTCTTAATATACATATAAAAATGTAGTTTTATGTTACATGCAAGTTCTATTTCTTTAGTTATATATAAAAATGAAATTTTCTATGCGGTCTAAATTTCATTTCTTTTGATTACATATAGAAATGTATTCTTTCTTTTCAATGCAAATTTTCATTGTTTATTTACATAAGTGAAAGGAACAAATTTTATTATCAACGTATATTTGAATTTGTGAATGCAAATAAAAGAACAAATCTTATTTTCAATGTATATTTGCATTTGTGAATGCAAATAAAAGAACAAATTTTACTTTCATCTTTTATTTGCAATAGAGAACGCAAATAAAAATACACATTTTAATTCAGTGTTTTATTTACACCTAAGGTGTAGATAAAAATACAAACTTTAAATTCAATGTTTTATTTTCAAGTATTATTTGCATCAAAGCATGCAAATAAAAGAATATGACCTTTATTTTCAATGCATATTTGCATTATAAAATGCAAAATAAAGAACCCTTTATATTTTAATGTAGATTTGCATTAGAGAATGCAATTAAAAGAACACATTTTTATTTCGATGAATCTTTGCATTAGAGAGTGCAAATAAAAGAACACAATTTTTTTATTTCAATGATCTTGCTTTGACAAAAATGTTATTTTCAATTCATTAATCAAGTTTTGACAAAAATGTTACCTTTATTTCAATAATCAAGTTTTGATAAAAATGTTACTTTCATTTCAATAATCAGGTTTTGATAAAAGTGTTACTTTTTCAACTCAACATTTTATAAACAAAATGTTATTTTTTTCTTTACTAAAATGTTAATTTTCATCACTTTATCATTTTCCTATTTAACAAATGAGCATTTTTATTTCAACTCTTTCCTTTAGACAAAAATGTGAATTTGACGCTACTAATATATATTGATAAAAATGTGAATTTTTACTCTACTCTTTTATATTTGACAAAGATGATAATTTTTGTCGCAACTCTATTCTCGAATTATCATAAACATTCATTTCGACATTCTAATAACAAAATGATAATTTAGTTTGATTCAATTCTCTAATTAACATAAACATTAATTTCAACATTCTAATAACAAAATGATAATTTTGTTTTACATATAACATGTAAATAAAAAAAATAAAAATGAGATTACAAATTTTGCCTTTTTATTTACACATAGGATATAAATAAAAATGTACAAAACAAGTTTGTCTTTTTATTTACACATGTAGTGTAAATAAAATGTGGTTTTCTAATTTTATCTATATCTAAAAACAAAATGTTTAACCATTTGTTTTTTTTAATTTACACATAAAATGTAAATAAAAAATGTATCTAACATTTTTGTCTTTTATTCGCAAATAAAATGCAAATAAAGATGTGTTTTCTAATCTTGCCCTTTTTTATTTACACTTGAAGTGTAAATCAGAATATATAAAATGATTTTAATGTTGCTAAATAAACACAGTCTATATAATATTCAAATTGGATTAAACTTTTCGGATCTAATCCGATTTACAGTCAAGTCACTATTTTTAATTGGATTAAAATTCTAGTTTAATCTAATTTACAGAACACAATGATTTATATCAGATTCATATAGATCAAGATCGTACGATAACAGATCTAAACAATACAATGCAATAAAATTCATCAGAACACAAGCAAAATTCATCACAGCACAGATCTGAATAAATAACATACATATAATTATTTGACAACGATAGAACAATTAATTAAATTAATTAAATTGTAAAAATCAGAGATTCTCACATCGATTTGGCTGAAAATTCAAAGTGCTCCATTTCAGATTTGGTTAGCGCCATCGCGAAGATCTTGAAATTCTGATTCCAGCGCTTCTGACGGTTCGTAAAATGGATCTAGTACGAAGAAGTTACTGATTTTTAAAGTTCGGATAAATTAAATTTTTAATAATAAAAAAAACCTTCTTCCTTTAGAAACCGCCGTTCCCTTTCTCTACTCCTTCTTCGTTCATTCTTATCAGCATAACCGAACCTAATTTGTTCCATCCTTCCTCCTTGAATCGCACCCAATCGCCACCACCTGAACACAATCAGAATGCGCCGCACCAAAGGGCTTCGAGGCCTCTACCAACGCCAGGCATCGCCGCCATCTCGGTGGCCCAGGTCGGCCCGAAAACGCCCTCGAGCACTGTACCTTTAAAGGCCGATTTCGCGAAAAATACTCAGTGAAACTCGATCTTGTCCGTACCAAATTAAAGATCTTTGAATTCCCTTCAATTTGAAATATGGTATGCGATTCATCGTTGGGTGGATTAAAAGATATTAGCATATGAATTTGGGACGATTTCAGCCTTCGAATTCTATGAGCGGCGGCAGCTATTTTTGGGTTCTATTTTAATTTTTTTAATAATATAATTTCTCGAAAAACGTGTTTTAAAGGTAGATTTTCGGACTGTCTCCAAATCAGGTCCAGTTAGTGTCAAACTTAAGGTTTTGACGCCTTCTGAACGCAATGGGCTATGCTTCGTGGCCCAATTCTAAAGTCTGTTGCGGGTTTTATTAAAATTACAATATTAAATTAATAATTTAATTTCCACTGTACATTTAAATATGCCGAGGCCACAAATTAACTTCAAAAATTCTCGAAAAATATATTTAGCTATGTTTTGACGCTGCGGACCTAGGAAAATTAATTTCGTTCAATTTTGAGTCCGTTTGAAAAATGACTATTTTCAAGTCGATTAAAAATTGACCGAAATTGACAAAACTGAAATCTTTTTGCCACGGCCACAAATTAATTCTAAAAATTATGAAAAATTAAACTTAGCAATAATTTGACATTCCAAATCCAAAAAAAGTGTTTTCGTTGAAAATAGAGGTCGTTTGAAAAATGACTATTTTCAAGGGCTATATATTTAATATTAAAAATACATTTTTAAACAAATAATTTTCGAAACTCGAAATATATAAGTGTTTACTGTTTTTAAACGCAGAAACATCATTCTGAACTCAATGGAAGTGGTTTCGAGTTCAAATTCCTTCATATGCAAAAAGTAGTGTTTTTGACCTTTATATATTATATAAATTTCATAGCGACCTTTCTAAATTTTAATTTGGGCATAATTTTATGATTCCCGCTATGAAATTTCAATTTTTCAGATTCGTTAGAAAGATATTTTTAAATAGATTCGAATATTTTTTGTTTCACTAAAATCCGTTAAATTTTGCATCCTGTATGGTCAGTCAAAGTTCAAGTTTGACTTTTCAAACTACCGTGCTATTTCTAACTCCTTTTATAATTAAATTAAATTTATTCGTTCTAACATCGATTTAAATCAACTTTTAGTCATTATTATTTTAAATATCAAAAACTCATTAAAATTACTTAAAATAAAATTTTAAATTGGCCCCAAAAATTCAGGGTTGTTACAGAAAGGCACACCTTGAAAAATGATAACTATACGCAGGCCCTCTATGCCCCGACTAACCTATGGCCATCCGCACCCATAACTAGATAGCAAGTATATGGTCTTTTGGAGTTCTCCGCCTTTCCGTTGTACGTATCTCGACTGACTCAAGATGGTAGGTAGACGACGAGTTGCTATCACAGGGCTACTGGTCTCGCCGAATCACGCTGGTCCATCCTAGTCTTTAGGTTGCCTTATATTGCAACCAAGGCATACCCTTGGTTCTTCTAATGCAGACCTTAACCTCTGTGAGCCCAGGCGGATCATATGTAGCCTCACAGAGGGATACCAAGAGTACCCTCACGTCCCCTCTATGCCGCGTGCTTCGTAACCCAGTTTGTTGGAGCCTTCTTTAAGATCAGATGGATGTTCGCTCCTTCTTGTGTTCTACTAAGGTTTACTACATAGTTCCCTTAACTAAGATTTACTAGTTAGTTCCTGAATCATCGTTTTCTTAACTAAGGCTTAGAACTTAGTCCTCTAAACTAAGGTTTACTACTTAGTTCTTTTTCTCGTCAAGTTGGATTGGTTAAGTGTCATTAGTCAATTCAAGTTAACTTAACCCATTCATTTGTCATGTTAAACTGGTTAAGTGTTATCAGTAGTTCATGTTGACTTAACCCTACCACGAATCAAGTTATATTGGTTAAGTATTTCATATTACTTAACCCCACCCCTTCATCTTGTATTAGTTAAGTGTTCCCTTTAACTTAACCCTGCCCATCTGTTTAGCTAACACGTTATAACGGTTAAGTGTTCTCTTAGTTAACTTAACCCTAACATCTGTTTAATTCACATGCCCTAATGGTTAAGTATTGTCACTTCATGTTTTAACTTAACCTTGTTCATTTGGCATACTATGATGGTTAAGTGTTCTAAGTTTACTTAACTCCACCTTCTAGTCTACTTAACATGTTAAATTGGCTAAGTGTATTTTACTTAACCCCACCTTCTAGTCTAGTTAACATGTTAAATTGGCTAAGTGTATTTTACTATACCCTACCTTCTAGTCATGGTCTCATAGTTATGAATCATAGTCATAGGCAAAAGTCTTATGTTCATAGTCATAGGCATAGTCTTATGTTCATAGTCATTGGCGTAGGCATAGTCTTATGTTCATAGTCATAGGCAATAGTTTCATAGGCCATGGCTTCATAGTCATAGTCTTGGGCAAAAAGTCCCATAATCATAGTCATTGACAATTAGCCACAATAAGTTCTTGGCCATAATCGAGAATCAGATCCAAAAGGCATATATAAGCACCGATTCAAACAAAAGGATTAGGCATATTCTAATATCCATTTAATTACATGTCACAAATAAATCTAGGCGTTCAAATCTAAAAATTAACTGACTTACATTGATCGGTTTCAGAAAAGGATAATAACACTGAGGTGATTTGCTATGATTCGAGCGACGTTGCTCGAAGCCGTTGAATTAGCCTTTGCCTCCCTTCTTGAAGCTTTAAATTTATTTGAATCTCCAATTTGCGAATCTCGCGTTGCTTGAAGAAGAAGGTAGAAGGACTCTCTTAATTTGATTAATCTTGTTTTAATTGAATCATGTCGTCCTTGGAGAAGAAGAAGTCATCTTGTTCATTAAGAATTTGTGCAGCATAAGGATGAAGAAGAATGGTGTGAGGAGTAGTGGGGATTAGGGGTGGTATATATAGGTTTAGGATTACGAATCTAGTCAGAAAACATGTCTAAATACATCGCAATGCATCAGGTTCAAAAACTGGAATTCGGCACCAGGTCGACCCCTAGGTCGACACTATGGTCGACCTGGTCCCAAGGAGGTCGACACTATGGTCTACCCCCAGGTCGACCTGGTCCTGGGAGGGAAATTTCCCGCCCAGCCTGTTCTGGGTTTTGAATTTGAATTCGAATTTCAAGCTGTTTTTCTATTCTGAAAATCTTTGAAACTTCGAAGGATCATATCTCCCTCATACGGACTCCGTTTCTCCAAAACTCGGACTCGTTTCCAAGCAGAATTTCAAGACAAACGCAATGGAGCAACCCGTTTCCCTGGATTCTTATTTTGAAATTTATTTATACTTTAATTTGCAAAACTTAATGTTACCTAATTACAGGGTGTTACATTCTCCCCCTCTTAAACGGATTTCGTCCCCGAAATATTCAAGTTAGGAAGAATGTATCCTACCATCCAATCACCCATCTACTCAACCATTCAATCATAGGCATTTACTGTCCTTTAAAAGATTTCTAATGCGTTCATGTTCATATGCATAGTGTGTGTATTTGTCTTTATCTAATGCAAAATCAGACGGTCTACTGATTTAGTTGACTTCCTTAATGCGAATTATGTCAGTGCCATGCGTCCAATCATGTATGCAAGCATCCCTAGTTATGTAAATACTACACGTGTGCATAGCCATTCATCCATATGCAACATCCATATGATAACATATCAAGTTAAATCCGTTAAGCAAATACATATATTCGAATGCAATACGAAAGTGACTGAGTCGTTCTAACGCCTATGGTGTGTATATACATCCAAGAGCAACCATTTGCAACCATCAATCATAACATGTTTCAAGTACATGTTTCAAATACATGTTTACATCCATTGGCTTCTACCTAAGGATCAATGATACGCCCTAGAGGATATACCTTAAAAGCTAGAAAGCATGCATAGAATTCCTAGAAAAAGAGATCAAGGATGTACCATTAAGAAAAAGGGTATGATGCATGTATCTAGTCTTCAGTCTTCTAAGTCGCATCTTCTTTAGCTTCACTATTCTGTACCTTATCTAATTAATCTTCACGATTGCGAAGCTTCTTGACCTACATTTCCAAAACTGTCGCTGATCGGATAGCTGGCTTTTCATTGTCAACTGGATGCATGCGGAAGTTTATCCCAGTTTTAGGGTATTTCTGAGGCGAATCAAAAGTCTAACTACCCTCCCTTCACAATTACTAGCTAACCAGCCCATGCCTAGAATCAACCCATAGCCCATGAAACCCAAAAACATAAGCTTTAGGCTTAAACCCAATACTTAATTATAGCTATTCTCAAATCCTTACAAACCAAAGATAAACGGGTCGAACCACCAATTGGATTTGAGAATAAAAAGAATCTTCTACTATACAAGTACTAATGTGCAGAGACTCAGCTATGGAAGTAGATATGAACAAATGCGAAGTGCTAAGATCAAAAGAGTACTAACTGGTTGATCAAAACGAAAAGCTAAACTTTTCCAATAGAGACTTTTACTATCTCTCTAAGGTATTCTGGTGGTAGAAGCATGCACCCTCCCTTCTGAAAATCCTATCCCTCGTCCTTGCCCTTGTCCGTAATTATATGCCCCATTATACCATGGAAAAGATACATCCTCTCGTCTTAGGTTTTATAATTCCTTCTTCCTTCGTGAGTCGAGTTTATATCCATGAATTTCTCATCATTGCATTGAGCTTCCTAGCCAAACTCCCTCTTCCTCATCTTTACCATCCCTGTGTAATCATATTGACAAGTTTCTCAAAAGCTGCCTCCATCGCATGGAAAACCCTCCAAAGCTTGAAAGAAAACTAGCTGCAGGTCAAAATACTATGGCTATAGATGGGAGTCGGGCACTACTTTGCCATTCGATAGGTATCGTAGTCTTATCAAGCCAACGGAACCGTGCTGCGATGAGGTTACCCCTCAGAAAGCCAGAAGCCCCGAAGACTCAAGAAAGAAGGGGACAAGAATTCAAACAGAGGACCAGAAGATAGTGCGTATGGCTTTTGGGGAATATGCCTTTAAAACAAAACTTTTCTTTTGAAAAATGCTTCTTTAAAAACCGTTTTGAAAATAACTTTTTTTTCAAATATTTTATCTGATCTGGTAACATTCAGCTCTGATACCACGTGTAACACTCCACATCCGTTAAGGTCACTCACAAAGGGAATGCCTTAACTTTGGTGGAGAGTTATAGGTAAAAGAAACAGATAAATTACAAGACAGACAAAATTAATAACAGCGGAAAATAGGACTTTACTTTATTGATAAAATAGTTTGTACAACAATTGTTTTCCAATACCAGAATACCTATCTTACAAAATAAAGAAGCATAAAATATCATTTATATTCCCCAATGTACCGTGAGCCAGCCATAGCAATGGAAAAGAAAATCCCAGCAAAACTTCGACTAATCTTCAGCTTGGAAAGAAAACTAGACTAAGTAGTAATATTCCCTCCCTGCAAACCTGAGGGGGGAACGGAAGAAAAGAAAGCGAAAGAAAACAGAGTCTGACATAAATTCTGGTAAGTTCAGTAACTTTCAGCATGTGAACAGGTAAAAGAAACATGACATGAATTTAACTGAATGCAAGACAACACCATGATGACGAGAATCATAAGGTTAGCACAAGATATGACAAGGTAAGATAAACTGGATGCACTTCTATACTTTCTCTGCTTCGCTACTACTTTGTTATTCTAATTTCTATAGCTCTTCACCACCTAACTAGTAATCTATATAAACTGATAAGAACAGATACGTGGTGCCAATTCTCGCAATTGTGGTTGTTTCAGGTGTACATCTATTATTTATTACCTAGAACTAATCTAGGGTTTTCTATCGAGCGCATTCTAGATCCAACCAGGGTTTACGCTACCCAGGGCTACTGGGGTTTATACTACCTATTGAACGTTTCTCGGATTTTAGGGTTTACACGACCTAGGTCTAACTAGGGATTATGCTACCTATCGAACGACGCCCCTAATCTAGGACACACTACCCAGAGTGGTATATGATCCTAGTCTTTCCCCACGTTTGTGTCGTGGATCGTTATCGCGGTCTAGATGCACATGTCCTCTATATGTGCGACCCGAGTCTCGTGGCAGGGCAAATCAAGAAACACGGAACTTGGTTGGAAGCTTTCAGATATCTGCCGATCTAGATGCTAAGGTCTATTTTTCCAGTGGCTATGGTCCCACTTGACCCCTCCCTCAACTAATGAAAGGAACACCTTGAAAAATGAGAAATATACGCAGGCCCTCTTTGCCCCACTAACCTATGGCCATCCACACCCATAACTAGATAGCATGTATATTTTCTTTTAGAGTTCTCCGCTTTTCTGCTGTATGTATCTCAACAGACTCAAGATGGTAGGTAGACGACGAGTTGCTATCACAGGGCTACTAGTCTCGCCGAATCATGTTGGTCCATCCTAGTCTTTAGGTTGCATTATATTACAACCAAGGCATACCCTTGGTTCTTCTAACGCAGACCTTAACCTCTCTTAGCCCAGGCGGATCATCGGCAGCCTCACAGAGGGATACCAAGAGTACCCTCACGTCCCCTCGAAGCCGCGTGCTTCGTAACCCAGTTTGTTGGAGCCTTCTTTAAGATTAGATGGACGTTCGCTCCTTCTCGTGTTCTACTAGGGTTTACTACATAGTTCCCTTAACTAAGGTTTACTACTTAGTTCCATAATCATCGTTTTCTTAACTAAGGTTTACAACTTAGTCCTCTTAACTAAGGTTTACTACTTAGTTCTTTTTCTCGTCAAGTTGGATTGGTTAAGTGTCATTAGTCAATTCAAGTTAACTTACCCCATTCATTTGTCATGTTAAACCGGTTAAGTGTTATCAGTAGTTCATGTTGACTTAACCCTACCACAAATCAAGTTATATTGGTTAAGTATTTCTTATTACTTAACCCCACCCCTTCATCTTGTATTGGTTAAGTGTTCCCTTTAACTTAACCCTGCCCATCTATTTAGCTAACACGTTATAACGGTTAAGTGTTCTCTTAGTTAACTTAACCCTAACATCTGTTTAATTCACATGCCCTAATGGTTAAGTATTGTCCCTTTATGTTTTAACTTAACCTTGTTCATTTGGCACACTATGATGGCTAAGTGTTCTAAGTTTACTTAACTCCACCTTCTAGTCTAGTTAACATGTTAAATTGGCTAAGTGTATTTTACTTAACCCCACCTTCTAGTCTAGTTAACATGTTAAATTGGCTAAGCGTATTTTACTTAACCCCACCTTCTAGTCATGGTCTCATAGTTATGAATCATAGTCATAGGCAATAGTCTTATGTTCATAGTCATAGGCATAGTCTTATGTTCATAGTCATAGGCATAGGCATAGTCGTATGTTCATAGTCATTGGCAATAGTTTCATAGGCCACGGCTTCATAGTCATAGTCTTAGGCAAAAAGTCCTGTAATCATAGTCATTGACAATTAGCCACAATAAGTTCTAGGCCATAATCAAAATCAGATCCAAAAGGCATATACAAGCACCGATTCAAACGAAAGGATTAGGCATATTCTCATATTCATTTAATTACATGTCACAAATAGATCTAGGCGTTCAAATCTAAAAAGTAACTGACTTACATTGATCTGTTTTAGAAAAGGATAATAACACTGATGTGATTTGCTGTTATTCGCGCGACGTTGCTCGAAGTCGTTGAATTCGCCTTTGCTTCCCTTCTTGAAGCTTTAAATTTATTTGAATCTCCAATTTGCGAATCTCGCGTTGCTTGAAGAAGAAGGTAGAAGGACTCTCTTAATTTGATTAATCTTATTTTAATTGAATCATGTTGTCCTTGGAGAAGAAGAAGTTATCTTGTTCATTAAGAATTTGTGCAGCATAAGGATAGAGAAGAATGGTGTGAGGAGTAGTGGGGATTAGGGGAGGTTTATATAGGCTTAGGATTACGAATCTGGTCAGAAAACACGTTTAAATACATCGCAATGCATCAGGTTCAAAAACTGGAATTCGGCACCAGGTAGATGCCCAGGTCGACACTATGGTCGACCTGGTCCCTGGGAGGTCGAAACTATGGTAGACCCCCAGGACGACCTGGTCCTGGGCGGGAAATTACCCGCCCAGCCTGTTCTGGGTTTTGATTTCGAATTTGAATTCGTTTGTTCTGAAAATCCTTGAAACTTAGAGGGTTATATCTGTAATGACCCACATTGTCAGTGGTATTATAATTAATTTATTTAATTATATAAACAGTGATATAGTGAATTAAATAGTGGTTAAATTAAATAATATGGAATATTTAATTTAATTAAATAATAGAATAATATATTTAATTCAGAAATAATCAAAAATATTGGAAATCACAATATTCTGTGAACTGGGTCATCCCTAAGATTCAATTCAGCTTAGAGTTGAATTATATTGACGAATATATTCAATCGACGTCAGTTTGAACATAGAATTATAATATAATTAAAATAGAGCTCGAAATGGCGTGGCAGTTCGCTATTCGGCGATTTGAACTTCAACTGAAGGTACATGATTCGTTTTAAGCCGGATTTCTGTGAAACAATAAACGTGTGGAGCTGGTGGAGTATATCTTTCTAGTGGAAGAGAAAAATCGGGATTTCGTCGTATAGATTTCGATTTACGTCCAAATCAAATTTCAGAAAAGTCGCTGTAGAATTCCTTTAAAATTCGTAACGCTTTATATACGTTATTAAAGGATTTTCAACGTAAATTGAATATCGATTCAATATGGACTCGAAATAGCGAGTATATAATTATCCTGGAGCTGTATGATATTCCTTGGTGAATATATACGATAATATAAATTTATTTATATTTTATTTAATTATATTTAAATATATTTATATATTTAAATGGGTCATCCAGAGCTTTAAAAATATCCACTTTTGCAAACGAAGTCGGAATTCGACGAAACTAATTTTGTTAAATCCACAACATCAAATTATTGTTAGATGTCAAGTTTCGTGATTTTTAGAGTCAGTATGTGGCCGTACGGATTTTTAGAGTGAAAAACAGTCAGTATTTCGACGGTTAAAAATACGCTGTGTGAGCAAACAGAGTCGGAATTCGACGAAACTAGTTTCGTTGGGATCGTAATGTCGAACTATAGCTGCATGTCCATTTTCGTGATTTTTAGGTATCGTGTGTGATCGTAGGAATTTTTAAACACGAATTAACAAAAGGAATATACTGGGAATATTCCTTCTACAAAATATCTAGATATATTGGTTGCCTATAAATAACCCCTTAACAATCTTTTAACCTAATTTCAATTTTTCCTTTGGTCAAATTTCCGCCGTCATCTTCTGAGAAGAGAAAGCAAATTTCAGACTCTTCTAAAATCCAAAACAAACAAAATAAAATTCATAAAAATCGACGGGTATATGCTTTTGAGTTCGTCTTAAGGGCTCTTCGAATTGGTGATAGTTTTGCTGGGCTCGGTGATGATTTTCGACGCTGGAGAAATACACAGTATGTGTATTCTAAGCTAGGGTTGAGGTCGGATTTCGAGGCGGGGCGCCGAAGGTGAACTAATGGTGACGGTTAAGCTCGTGGCACGAAGAAGCGTCGTTTGGTCTAGGTCCGAGGCGTTCGGGCTTACGGTGGTGGAAAGCGATGCCATGGGATTCGCTTGTTAACATCAGGTCGGGTTTTAGGTGGTTGCGTTGAGTTGGGTTTCAGGGGTCCAGGCGGATAGAGGAGGTGGTGAGGAGTCCTCTGGTGGTGATGGTGGCGCCAACGGGTGAACGTGGTGGAGGACGGAATGAGTCAACTAGCGGTCAAACGACCTGAAATGGGTTTACTAGAGAGCAGATGTGATTTGGGAAGAAGGTGTATTCGGGTACTAGTTTTTCACGTAGGGCTTGGGCTTTTGAATATGAAGATGGGCCAAGGTAATAGTGTTAAGGCCCAAAGAAAATAAAATTCAAGTTTTAATTATTTAAAAATAGTGTTAACTTAAAAAATGTATATCTATTTCATACCGTATCAGAATTCCGTGAAACAAGATCTGATGGGATCGTATGAGCGGACACTACACAATGGAACTGACTAGGAGTGAATCCGAGCTCATTACAATTTATAGCAAAATAAATTGTCCATCTGAATCGAGCGATGGTTATCGTTATTAACGATGATCGTCCAATGTGAGAAAAACTCACTAACTCTGAATAGTTATATTTTTATAACATATTTTTAGAACTATTAAGCATCTGTTGACTATTATTTGTTGATTGTTTGATCGAACTGCTAGTTAGTTAGTGGAAATTATATATATATATATATATATATATATATAAACCGTTAAATATTTATATGTTGATTCTTCTATCAGAATATTTCATATCAAAGTGAAATCGATGTTAATCGTACTGTCTAACATTTGTGATGCAGGGATACAGCTTGGAGGGATTCGACTGGATTCCTCTACATTTAATTTACCGTTTTCATATATTGTGATATATGTTATGTTATAAAATCTGTTGTTGATTTGGTATGTTTGAATGATATTGATCATTGTTATTCGATATTTTAAATATCATAAAAAGACCCTGGGATGTAAAAAGGGATATTTCAATGTATATTGAAATAAAGGAATTTTATAAAATCAACTAATTTTATAAAAAGAAATAATTTGAAAACAAAACATTTATAAAATCATAGGATATTATAAAGGAGAATATTTATTTAGAAAATAAATGGAATTGTAAAAGGAACATTTATTTAGAAAATAAATAGGATAAAAGGAAAAAGGAAATTAACGAGATGGGAAAGAGTTAGTCGATTAGAGTTATCAAATAGAGTTAGCAAAAAGAAGTTAATCAAATATAGTTTATTCGAGGAAGTTAGTCAAACATAGTTATTCAGGATAAGTTACCATTTAGCACGACTTCTAGTGTAATTCGCAGGCCTGCAGATAGCGTACGGCAGTCAGATGTTTCCTGAGGGAATCAGGCGTAACCATTGTGATCGCTGCGATCTAGAGTCATGCGAATGGAGTTAAATCGAATATAGTTATTCGAAATAAAGTTAAAACAGATATTAGTTTAGAAATAGAGCTAATCGAATAGAGTTAAAGAAATAGAGTTAAGCAAAATTAGAAACTGACTAGAGATTAGTAAGTTGAATGGTTTCCTGAGTATCAATCTGATGTTGGTTTCGGCCTTCGGGGTTTATACTTAGAAAATCGTTTTCATACTAGTTTACAGTTAGGGACTGATAGTTGTGGAAGAATAGTGATGTGTAGATAACATGGAAATGTTTTCCAATGTTAATAACGTATATTTTCTAAACATAGAAATTAAGGAAATAAAATATATATATATATATATATATATGTTTGATGATTGGATTGATATTTCCTTCTAGAAATAAGATCGTTGTTTGCACACGAGTTTTCTTTGATAGTTAAATCACCGACTGTCAAAGTTTTGACCATTTTAACGTTGTTAATATGGAGAGACCGGTTGGATTATTATTCAAAGAACCACTCTGTATTGGCATAAGCGTTGCGAATCAAGTATGCTGAATATATTGAAGACGGAGTAAAGTGCAAGGGCTGTTGTATAAATCTTAGATAACAGCGCCTAAGATGGGTATACTGAAAAGTGCCTTCGGTTCGTCCAGTCCCAGGACAACTTGTATGGACGAATGTCTGACAGAGTATTCCTAACGAATCATATATGTTGATCTCTTCAACGTATTACGTTTGGTGGCAGAGGAATTCGTTTCTCTTAGCTTCATACCCGTGATACCATTAAGGAAATCGATAATGATTTGGCGGGTATGACGATGTGGTATTCCAAGTAAATGAAGATACGATATGAAAAAGGATAAGCGTAGCTTTTAGCCTCACATTCGATAAATGACAGAAATCGGGAAGGCAGCATGGCTAAGTCGGTCGCTCCAAAGTAGGGTGTATAATCTCCTATCTAGAGAATATTCATTTGCTTCTTTAATCTATCAATGTTATCCCATATATATATACAGGAACGGTTGCTGATCCCAACCGTTGGTGATGTACATTCGATACACTTAAGCGAAATGAGTGGTCGGTCATGTGTGGCTGAGTTGCAAGATTTTCTTGTTGAACTCCAGTTTATCGTTCCTAGAGTACACTGATCGGAAGGTGGTTCCATACCTTGTCATAGTTGGAAATCCATTACCCAATACGTGCTTGCGGTTTCGATTGTATACTATATGTAGAACGTGAGATGAAAGCGTTCTGCTAGATTGACATCTATTTGTACTTAGACATTATTATAATATCAAAATGATATTGTTTACAAATTTGGATTTTCATAAGGGAAAAACCCGTTCCGTTTTCACGGCGTGGTCTTATGAGATACCCTTTATTTACCAAGTGTTGGAGTTTTATTCACACCAGTCCCATGACTGACACGGAGTTTGTTTTGTTTTATTTCCCTAAACTCTTGGGTGCCTAAATTTGTACGGGCAGTCAAGTAGTCGGGATTT
This sequence comes from Allium sativum, assembly GCA_030737875.1. NCBI lineage: Eukaryota > Viridiplantae > Streptophyta > Magnoliopsida > Asparagales > Amaryllidaceae > Allium > Allium sativum. The sequence goes on from JASFAX010000403.1 coordinate 57,775, forward strand.
TTCAGATACACTTGGAGAGCTTGGAGCAGGAGGCTTCAGAATTATATAGCTATTGTTTATTTCCGCTGTTGTTGTAAGTGTTGTACTCTGATAAGTGCTATTGTATACATAACTATTATATTTCAAAGTATGTTATATATTATATGTTATTCGTTCCGCTGTGAGATTCGTGTTACTTTGATGATGTAAGTTCTTCTTTTCTTCTTCTATTCTAAGTTTCTATCTTATCTATTCTCACCCTCTATCTTCTTCCTATTAGTTTTCTTGAATTTCCACTGCAATTTGGGGTTGAAATTATGTTATTTGGTCAGCTCAAATTGGTCCGGATTTTCGGGTCATTACAGTTGGTATCAGAGCATAAGGTTAAGTGATTTACCTTGGCTCTGTGGCGTAACTCAGTAGAGATGGGATTAGTAATATCCTAGATTGAGTTAAGCGTATATATATGAGTAAATGTATTTGTTATTTGATATAAAAATAATTTTATATTATGGAGTTTTATTGGTTGAGTAGTTTGTGAATTCTGGTCAATCAGTTTGATCCACTGTATCAGTAAGAGTTTTATAAACACTTGAATACGATGGGTCGACACGATATGTTTTGAAAAGAGGGTAAATGAAAATAATTTTACCCGAATATATTTTGATATAGTATATTGGTTGTGTTGGTTCTTATTATAATCGAGTGAGATTATATGCAGTGAAATGGTTATGGATAACCAATCAGAATTCATATAAGTTAAGTATTTGAAATAAGATGAATTAAATCTGGGTTTAAATCAGAATTTGAATTCAAAATAAGGAAGTTTTAAGTTCCTGGGAGATTTTGAAAATGTTTTTCAAACTGAAAGTGATATAATATTGAACTCACTTCGATTGCTGGAAAATAATTCCGATGATGATCCAGGCATCGTCGGTATGATTTTCGAGTTGCTAAGTGACGGATTACTACCAAAGATTTGGTTTTTGAAATGTTTGAGAAAACTAGTTATTTAGAAATTCAAATGTTTTGAATTGGTATTATGATTTTAAATTGATTTGAAATAAACCCAGGGATTTAAATTATGGAATTTAAATTTAACTTATGAAGTTAAATAAAATAAGATGGTAAAAATATATTGAAATTTAACTTGAACTAAGTTAAATTGAATTGGATTCGATTAAAGATAGTCTAAAATGGAACCAAATTGATAGGTCAAGAAAATAGAATTAACTTGGATTAATAAGTTAAGAGTTTGAAATCGAGGATGGAACTCGAGTGGAAAGGGGATTCGACTTAGGTATAAGCGAACGATATGGTTTTGAGAATGAACTGATTGGAGATCAAGTTGGTAATGCATTGTTATATGCAGAAGTGGTAACGAATGGTAGGGATATAATGATATGCCCAACAAAAAGGTACAAGTTTATATTCTATATGAGTTTGGAATTTATAAGCCGATTTGGCAAGCCGCTTGGCTGTTTGATTTTCTTTTGGGTTGGAGATGGCCTAGAGAGGCGAGTTGTGGTTTTACCGATAGGGCTGTACAAAGGAGGTTATGGCGAAATTTTCCGAGAATTTAAAGTGTTAGAAAATTTTCAAATTTTTATGGAAATTTTATTTAGTCGGAATGAATAAATATTTTAGTCGATATTAATTGGTTCAGTTGAAACTGAAGTTAAGAGGTAAACTGATAAATATTTACCCAATAGATAGGGTCGTCTTCTAGCTTTAGCAATTTCGAGGATGAAATTATTTTAAGTGGGGAAGAGTGTAATGACCCGCATTGTCAGAGGTATTATATTTAATTTATTTAATTATATAAACAGCGATATAGTGAATTAAATAGTGGTTAAATTAAATAATATGGAATATTTAATTAAATTAAATAATAGAATAATATATTTAATTCAGAAATAATCAAAAATATTGGAAATCACAATATTCTGTGAACTGGGTCATACCTAAGATTTAATTCAGCTTAGAGTTGAATTATATTGACGAATATATTCAATCGACGTCAGTTTGAACGTAGAATTATAATATAATTAAAATAGAGCTCGAAATGGCGTGGCAGTTCGCTATTCGGCGATTTGAACTTCAACTGAAGGTACAGGATTCGTTTTAAGCCGGATTTCTGTGAAACAATAAACGTGTGGAGCTGGTGGAGTATATCTTTCTAGTGGAAGAGAAAAATCAAGATTTCGTCGTATAGATTTTGATTTACGTCCAAATCAAATTTTAGAAAAGTCGCTGTGGAATTCCTTTAAAATTCGTAATGCTTTATATACATTATAAAAGGATTTTCAACGTAAATTGAATATCGATTCAATATGGACTCGGAATAGCGAGTATAAAATTATCCTGGAGCTGTATGATATTCCTCGGTGAATATATACGATAATATAAATTTATTTATATTTTGTTTAATTATATTTATATATTTAAATGGGTCATCCAGAGCTTTAAAAATAACCACTTTTGCAAACGAAGTCGGAATTCGACGAAACTAATTTTGTTGGATCCGCAACTTGAAATTATTGTTAGATGTCAAGTTTCGTGATTTTTAGAGTCAGTATGTGGCCGTACAGATTTTTAGAGTGAAAAACAGTCAGTATTTCGACGGTTAAAAATACACTGTGTGAGCAAAAAGAGTCGGAATTCGACGAAACTAGTTTCGTTGGGACCGTTATGTCGAACAGTAGCTGCATGTCCATTTTCGTGATTTTTAGGTATAATGTGTGATCGCAGGGATTTTTAAACACGAATTAACAAAACGAATATACCGGGAATATTCTTTCTACAAAATATCTAGATATTTTGGTTGCCTATAAATACCCCACTTAACAATCCTTTAACCTAATTTCAATTTTTCCTTTGGTCAAATTTCCGCCGTCATCTTCTGAGAAGAGAAAGCAAATTTCAGCCTCTTCTAAAATCCAAAACAAACCGAATAAAATTCATAAAAATCGACGGGTATATGCTTTTGAGTTCGTCTTAAGGGCTCTTCGAATTGGTGATAGTTTTTCTGGGCTCGGTGATGATTTTCGACGCTGGAGAAATACACAGTATGTGTATTCTAAGCTAGGGTTGAGGTCGGATTTCGAGGCGGGGCGCCGGAGGTGAACTGATGGTGACGGTTAAGCTCGTGGCCCGAAGAAGCGTCGTTTGGTCTAGGTCAGAGGCGTTCAGGCTTATGGTGGTGGAAAACGATGCCATGGGATTCGCTTGTTAACAGCAGGTCGGGTTTTAGGGGGTTGCGTTGAGTTGGGTTTCAAGGGTCCAGGCGGATAGAGGAGGTGGTGAGGAGTCCTCTGGTGGTGATGGTGGCGCCAACGGGTGAACGTGGTGGAGGACGGAGTGGGTCAACTGGCTGTCAAACGACCTGAAATGGGTTTACTGGAGAGCGGATGTGATTTGGGAAGAAGGTGTATTCGGGTACTAGTTTTTCATGTAGGGGGTGGGCTTTTGAATATGAAGATGGGCCAAGGTAATAGTGTTGAGGCCCAAAGAAAATAAAATTCAAGTTTTAATTATTTAAAAATAGTTTTAACTTTAAAAATGTATATCTATTTCATACCGTATCAGAATTCCGCGAAACAAGATCCGATGGGATCGTATGAGCGGACACTACACAATGGAACTGACTGGAGTGAATCCGAGCTCGTTACAATTTATAAAAAAGTAAATTGTCCATCGGAATCGAGCGATGGTTATCGTTATTAACGATGATCGTCCAATGTGAGTAAAACTCACCAACTCTGAACAGTTATATTTTTATAATGTATTTTTAGAACTGTTAAGCATCTGTTGATTGTTGTGTGTTGACTGTTTGATTGAACTACTAGTCAGTTAGTGGAAACTATATATATATGTATATATATATAAACCATTAAATATTTATATGTTGATTCTGCTATCAGAATATTTCATATCAAAGTGAAATCTATGTTAATCATATTGTCTAACATCTGTGATGCAGGGATACAGGTTGGAGGGATCCGACTGGATTCCTCAACATTTACTTTACCGTTTTCATATATTGTGATATATGTTGTGCTATAAAATCTGTTGTTGATTTGGTATGTTTGAATGATATTGATCATTGTTATTCGATATTTTAAATATCATAAAAAGACCCTGGGATGTAAAAAGGGATATTTCAATGTATATTGAAATAAAGGAATTTTATAAAATCAACCGATTTTATAAAAAGAAATATTTTGAAAACAAAGCATTTGTAAAATCATAGGATATTATAAAGGAGAATATTTATTTAGAAAATAAATGGAATTGTAAAAGGAACATTTATTTAGAAAATAAATAGGATAAAAGGAAAAAGGAAATTAACGAGATGGGAAATAGTTAGTCGATTAGAGTTATCAAATAGAGTTATCAAAAAGAAGTTAATCAAATATAGTTTATTTGAAGAAGTTAGTCAAACATAGTTATTCAGGATAAGTTACCATTTAGCACGACTGCTAGCGTAATTCGCAGGCCTGCAGATAGCCTACGGCAGTCGGATGTTTCCTGAGGGAATCAGGCGTAACCATTGTGATCGCTGCGATCTAGAGTCAAGCGAATGGAGTTAAATAGAATATAGTTATTCGAAATAAAGTTAAAACAGATATTAGTTTAGAAATAGAGTTAATCGAATAGAGTTAAAGAAATAGAGTTAAGCAAAATTAGAAACTGACTAGAGATTAGTAAGTTGAATGGTTTCCTGAGTATTGATCTAATGTTGGTTTCGGCCTTCGGGGTTTATACTTAGAAAATCGTTCTCATACTAGTTTACAGTTTGGGACTGATAGTTGTGAAAGAATAGTGATGTGTAGATAACATGGAAATGTTTTCCAATGTTAATAATGTATATTTTCTAAACATAGAAATTAAGGAAATAATATATATATATATGTTTGACGATTGGATTGATATTTCCTTTTGGAAATAAGATCGTTTATTTCACACGAGTTTTCTTTGATAGTTAAATCACCGACTATCAAAGTTTTGACCATTTTAACGTTGTTAACATGGAGAGATCGGTTGGATTATTATTCAAATAACCACTCTGTATTGGTATAAGCGTTGTGAATCAAGTATGCTGAATATATTGAAGACGGAGTAAAGTGCAAGGGCTGTTGTATAAATCTTAGATAACAGCACCTAAGACGGGTATACTGAATAGTGCCTTCGGTTCGTCCAGTCCCAGGACAACTTGTATGGACGAATGTCTGACAGAGTATTCCTAACGAATCATATATGTTGATCTCTTCAACGTATTACGTTTAGTGGCGGAGGAATTCGTTTCTCTTAGCTTCATACCCGTGATACCGTTAAGGAAATCGATAATGATTTGGCGGGTATGACGATGTGGTATTCCAAGTAAATGAAGATACGATATGAAAAAGGATAAGCGTAGCTTTTAGCCTCACATTCGGTAAATGACAGAAATCGGGCAGGCAGCATGGCTAAGTCGGTCGCTCCGAAGTAGGGTGTATAATCACCTATCTAGAGAATATTCATTTGCTTCTTTAATCTATCAATGTTGTCCCGTATATATATATATATATATATATATATATATATATATATATATATATATATATATATATATATACGGGAACGGTTGCTGATCCCAACCGTTGGTGATGTACATTTGATACACTCAAGTGAAATGAGTGGTCGGTCATGTGTGGCTGAGTTGCAAGATGTTCTTGTTGAACTCCAGTGTATCATTCCTAGAGTACACTGATCGGAAGGTGGTTCCATACCTTGTCATAGTTGGAAATCCATTACCCAATACGTGCTTGCGGTTTTGATTGTATACTATATGTAGAATGTGAGATGAAAGCGTTCTGCTAGATTGACATCTATTTGTACTTAGACATTATTATAATATAAGAATGATATTGTTTACAAAGTTTTGTTTGGATTTTCATAAGGGAAAAACCCGTTCCATTTTCACAGCGTGGTCTTATGAGATACCCTTTATTTACCAAGTGTTGGAGTTTTATTCACACCAGTCCCATGACTAACCCGGAGTTTGTTTTGTTTTATTTCCCTAAACTCTTGGGTGCCTAAATTTGTACAGGCAGTCAAGTAGTCGGGATTTTTCCGATACACTTGGAGAGCTTGGAGCAGGAGGCTTCAGAATTATATAGCTATTGTTTATTTCCGCTGTTGTTGTATGTGTTATACTCTGATAAGTGCTATTGTATACATAACTGTTATATTTCAAAGTATGTTATATATTATATGTTATTCGTTCCGCTGTGAGATTCGTGTTACTCTAATGATGTAAGTTCTTCTTTTCTTCTTCTATTCTAAGTTTCTATCTTATCTATTCTCACCCTCTATCTTCTTCCTATTAGTTTTCTTGAATTTCCAGTGCAATTTGGGGTTGAACTTGTGTTATTTGGTCAGCTCAAATTGG
>JASFAX010003941.1:0-40951 GCA_030737875.1 Allium sativum
TTCAGGAATTTTTTGGAGCTTAAGCAGAATGGTAGGGCAGTTTCGTAATATATTGTTAAATTCGATACCTTATCAAAGTATGGATTATCTCTTATCAATACTGCTAAGAAGAAGAACGAGAAATTCATAACTGGCTTAGATGAGTACTTGGGGGAAAGACTTATAAACCATATCGATGAGACATTCGAATCCATTGGGGGAAGGCATTGAGATCAGAGAGCCTTTACCCTAAGATGAAGACCGAGATTGCTATTGCACTGCAGGAGAGCCAAAACCGCAGGGAAGCGGTGAAGGCAAGAAGAACTCCCAGAATAAGAGGAAACAGAACTAAACCAAGGACGGTCAAAAAAAGAAGGATAAGAAAGATATTGAGTGCTTTAGTTGTGGCAAGAAGGGCCACTATTCTAGAGATTTCGAGCAAAGCCAGCAGACAAGAAGTGCTTCAACTGTGGCCAAGTGGGACATATCAAGGATAAATGCCCCCAACCCCCTAAAGAGAAGCAGATCATGAAAGCATATGTTATCAAGCCGCGTCTTCTTCGTCGAATGCCCCAATTGCAGCAGAGAAGGGAAAGGGTGTCGTCATTCAAGGTATGCTTTATATTTATGATGTTCCTGTTCGAGTTTTGTTTGATGCCGAGGTTTCCCATTCCTTCGTATCTGGTGACTGGTAGATAGGTTGGAATTGGAACCCGAGATTGTTGATAGACCTTTAGTTGTGATGAACCCGATCGGTGGTTTGACTAGCCTTAGTATGATTTTTTCATAGTTTGGTCTTATCGAGTCATGGATGTATGTTTGCTTGTGATTGCTTTTTTTGGGCTTTACTGGGTTTGGCATTATTTTGGGAGTCGACTGTCTCCAAAGGTATGGGGTGGTGGTAGACTATGAGGGGCCTTCGGTGACCATTAGAGCAGATGATGGGCGAAGGGTGGTATTGGGTTGCCTACCTAGTGATGGGGTGATGGCTATTTTTCTAAATTCCCTCGACATCCCACATGATGAGTTATCAGATGTGCCTATTGCTAGCAAGTACCCGGACATCTTCGGGGAAGTGAGCGGACTTCCACCACACCGAGAGATCGAATTTCGGATTGATTTAGTGAAAGATGCCACACCTATAGTGATGCCACTTCGTCGTATGGCGCCAAGTGAGCAGCGAGAGCTCGAGGTGCAAGTAGGCGATCTTTTGAAGAAGGGATTTAGCAGAAGAAGTGTTTCTGAGTGGGGAGCACAAGTTGTATTTGCTACTAAGGCCGATGGTTCCCTTCGTTTATGTGTGGACTACCGCGAGTTGAACAAGGTGACTAGGAAGAATAAGTATCCTCTTCCACGGATAGATGATTTTTTGATTAGTTAAATGAAGAAAGAGTATTTTCCCAATTGGATCTCATGACAGGATTTCATCGGCTCCGGGTAGCAGCTGAGAGAATATCTAAAACGACATTTCAGAAGCCGTCTGGATTCTATGAGTAGTTGGTCATGCCAATCGGATTGACTAATCCGCCTGCATACTTTGTGGATCTTATGAATAGGGTTTTCAGAGATCAACTGAATAAGTTTATTCTTGTGCTCGTGGACGATATCTTGGTTTACTCGAGGACAGAGGAAGAACACAAGGAACAATTGAGGGTAGTGATGGAGGTGTTGAGTAAACACCATTGAAGGCAAACTTTTCTAAGTGTCACTTCTGGAGAAGGGAAGTGAGATACTTAGGACATGTTGTTTCAGAGAATGGTATTGCTGTGGACCCTACGAAGGTGGCTATAGTGCAAGATTGGTCTACACCCAAGAATGCAATGGACGTGAGAAGTTTCTTGGGGTTAGCCGGATATTATTGTAAGTTTATCCACGACTTCTCCAAGATAGATGCATCGTTAACTCAGTTGACCTAGAAGAATCAAGCTTTTGCTTGGGACAAAAGGTGTGAGAATGCATTTAAGAGTCTAAAGGAGAAGCTAATGTGTGCACTACTGTTAGTTATTCCTAAGGGGAACGAAGAGATGATGGTATACACGGATGCCTGTAGTACTGGACTAGGTGTTATACTGATGCAAGGGGGTAGGGTTGTAGCTTATGCTAGTCGGCAACTGAAACCACATGAGAAAAGATATCCTACCCATGATTTGGAATTGGCAGCGATCGCGTTCACATTAAAGATGTGGAAACATTATCTCTTGGAAGAAAGATTTGAATTGTTTATCGATCATAAATCATTAAAGTATCTTTTCTCTCAGAAGGATTTAAATCTTCGTCAGCAGAGATGGTTAGAGTTCTTGGGTTCATATGATTTCAATATCACATACACACCCGGGAAGGGAAATGCGGTAGCTGATGCATTGAGTAGGAGACATGCCAATTTGGGAGCTATGTTCTTGAATGGAAGCAACTGGAGTATATCACAGGATATGATTTCAGACCTAAGTGTGAATTGGATACAGAGATGTTAGCAAGTTTGACGATCAGACCGACTTTGATTGAGCGGATCGATTTCAGTCAGAGGGATGATCCTAACCTGATGGAAATCATCTCCAAGGTAGAGATGGGCATCGACGATGAGAAGATGATCAGGTATGGACTTTATAGAGAAGGATGGCTTCGAAAGAATGGGAGACTAGTTATACCCAATGTTAATGGACTGAGAGATGAAGTGCTTAGAGAGTGTCATCACTCGAAACTGACTATACATCCCGGTGGTAACAAAATGCATCGAGACATGAAGGAGACCTACTACTGGGAAGGGATGAAGAGAGACGTTGGGAAGTTTATATCCAAGTGCATGAACTGCCAGTTAGTTAAAGCCGAGCAAAAGAAGCCTAGTGGTTTGTTACAACCGTTGGAAATTCCCGATTCGAAATGTGAACAAGTCTTAGTGGATTTCATCGATGGGTTACTAAGGACTAGATCGGGTCATGATAGTATTTGGGTGATTGTGGATCGATTGACCAAAAGTGCAAGGTTTATACCGGTCAAGTTGAATAGAACGACAACTAAGTTAGCGGAACTGTATATGAAGTGGGTAGTGAGATTTCATGGAGTACCTAAAGGTATTGTGAGTGACCGGGATCCATTATTTACTAGTGGGTTTTGGAAGAGCTTACCAAAGGCTTTAGGGTCAGAATCACATCTCAGTACCATGTACCATCCCCAAACCGACGGTCAAACGGAGAGGGTGAATCGTGTATTAGAGGATCTCTTGAGAGCCTGTATATTTGATTTTGAAGGATCATGGAATGACCATTTGCATCTAGTTGAGTTCGCATATAATAATAGTTATCAGCCCAGTATTGGTATGACTTCATTCGAAGCTTTGTACGGAAGACCGTGCAACTCACCATAATGTTGGTTGGAAATCAGTAAGAAATTTGTGCTTGGGCCAGATGCAATAAGAGAAATGTCAGATAAGATCAAGGTTATTCGACAGAAAATAAAGGCTGCCCAAGATAAGTAGAAGAGTTATGCTGATAAAAGTCAGAGATTTGAAATTCTCCATTGGTGATTTGGTATTCGTCAAGATTTCTCCGTTGAAGAGTGTTATTCAATTTGTAGGAGAGGTAAATTAGCACTAAGGTTTGTTGGTCCATTTCCAGTTCTCGAACAAGTTGGGAATTTAGCGTATAAAGTTGGATTACCTGACAAGGTGGCGGGAGTGCACAACGTATTTCATGTTTCTCAGTTAAGGAAGTTCGTGCACGATTTTGATATGACTATCTCACCAGACCAGTTAGATGATATCGAGGTAGAACTCGAGGCAATTGGAAACCGTAGAACGATCCGTACTATCGGACACGATATGAAGCAACTTCGAAGGAAACGGTGAAACTGGTCAAGGTCCAGTGGGGCGATAATGAGAATAAATGTACTCGGGAAACTGAGTAGAGCAAAAGGAAGTCGTATCCAGAGCTCTTTACCTGGTAAGATTTTAAATCGCAATATAGTTATTCCCTTGTTAGCAAATTGCATGCAAGGATAGGTTTGTTGTGTTATGTATGTTTGATTGTTTGTAAATGGCTGATAGGCATGCAGGGCACCATTGTTGTTTCTTAGTTAAGGAATTTCGGGGGCGAAATTTCTCAAGGGGGGAGAGTGTAACGACCCGCATTCTATGTATTGGAGGATCATAGAATAATAATTTTATTTTCATGCGAAGTCATATGGTCGTGTAACTTTGGGAAATGACTATTGGGGTCAATTCCCACATTCACGATTTTTGCCGAATTTTAAATGAATGTTTTTCCCCTGGCGAGTCCTGTTCCGCCTATAACTTTTGATTGGTAAGGATTTTTGACCTAAAACCACTTCCATTGGATTCGGATGATGGTTTCTCATTTCGTAGAATGGTCACAACAATCAAATGGACTCGCTGTTTGGGAGATATAGCTGAAATAAGGTTTGGAGGATGGAAAACAGCCTAATTGGGCTTAATAGGGTGATTAGCAGCTAGGCCCATGACCCATTTCGGGATTAGGGTAATAAGGGCTAAAAGGGTTTGGAGAAACATTCTCTTTCATTTTTCCAGCCGCCACAAACATTTCTCTAACTCTATTAATGACCTTCATCTTCTAAATCTCTCTCTAATCCCTTTCTAATCACTAATTAAGCAAAACTACATCAAATCAAGTCGGGTTAGCATCAAATTCGAGGTAGAGTTGCTGCACCACATTGGAATCCGAGCCAAATTAGTAAAAGTTTTAGATCTTTCATTAATTATTGGCTAAGGTGAGTGATTAGTACGTTTATTTACTAATTATGGCTAATTAAAGGTGATTGGCGAAATTTTACATCTGAAAAATATGGAAAATATGCATAAATTCTAAAATAATATTTTATGTCATTGGTATGAATTTGGGTTAATTTGGAGTAAGTTGCTAATCATACAGTTAAACGGGGTTAAGGGAAAGATCATAGATCTGGGTATGTTTGATCTAAAATAGCCTATGTAATTGATGTTTTAATGTTTTTGATCAATTCTATATTTTGCTAATACTGTTTGGTATGTTTTGTGATTACATAGGAAAGTTAAAATGGTCGAAAACGCAGTTGTGAGGCATAAATAGCTTACTGGAAATGGCGCATGAATTTGGATCGGACCGGAGGTAAAGGGTGTAAGGGACTGCAGAATGGATCATTCAGGCAAAGCAAAAACTGGAGGGGGGTTAATAGTGTTTGCAAGAATTTAAAAAAAAACTTAAAACTAAAGAGAATTATGGAATGAATCAAACACCACAATCACATATTAAAACACGGATGCAAAATAAACAGAAATAAAAAAGCAGAAAAAGGAAAGAACAACCGGATTTTATACTAGCTTGGATCAATCCTACGTCCGGTCCCGCACAACGCTAGATTGTGCAGAGTTTTATTACTATTTCCAATAGTCAAATACAACCTCCTTGATTTCACGGCTCAACAAGGAGACACCGACTCATATCCCTTGATTTCACGGCTCAACAAGGGCACACCGACTCCTATTCCTTGATTTCACGGCTACAAGGATACACCAACTCTTATTTGACTTACAAACAGGGTTTATTCAACCCAAGCAATTACAAAACAACCCTATAACTCTTCAATAGCACTTGATTCAGAGAGTAGAGAGTGTAGAGAGAAGAAGTTTGATCAAAATAGAATCGAATTCGGTAGAGTATAAGTTTATGAATCATAAAAATGATTAAGAATAATGGTGGGATGAAAGAGTATGAACTTAGGGAAGAAAATGTGTTAAAAAATTCGGTTTCAACCTCTTTTTGTAGAGTATGAAGGGTTGCAACGGTTCTGAAGCGTTTCAAATGGTGAAAAGACATTTCCCTTCAAAATTAGAAAAAATAGCTGTTATATGTGGACATGCTCTTTTTGCTATGTCGACATACCCATGTACATTTTTGATTTTCAAAGCATTTTCAAGTGTTTTTGATATAAAACTAATTCTGGAAATTCTGGAGTAAAATTCTAGTGTTGTAAATTAATATTATATGAAAGAAAAACATATCTTTAAACTATATAAACATATTTATAAAATTATAAGGTTTTAAACCATATATAAAGTATAAAAAATTTAAGTTTGAAAAACAAAGAAGAATAAAAATAGAAAAACAAAATAGAGAGGATTGAGGATAGAACTGAAAATCAGAATTTGAATTTGAACCTGGAGTGCTGTTTAGTCTTACAAAATCTAGACTCTATAAGTATATTTATCTTGAACTCTTGAAATCGGAGTTGTTTTGAGTATTTGGATTAGTGGAAGCCATTGTAATTTTTAATTTAGAGTTTTTACAGAGAAGAATAATGAGAATGAAGAAGAAAAGTCGAATTAAAAGATTTATATAGTTGAAATAACTAACTTTTGGTGGGAATTAATTTTAAAAAAATTCAGTTATATGTCGACATAGCAGAAATTTCATGTCGACATGGTGTTGTTTTAAATTTCATTATTTTAATTCCTTATTTTATATATATTATTACTTAATTATTCTAATTCACTTAATGAACATATACCTAATTCTCTTCTAAATTTAGTGAATGTTGCTCATTTAATGGTTTGGTTAATATATAAACTATTTGTTTATCTGTTTCTACAAGTTCAAGTAAAATCTTTCCTTTACTTACATTATCTCTTAGAAAATAATGTCGCACATCAACATGTTTAGTTCTCGAATGATGAGTAGGATTTTTAGAAATATTTATAGTACTTGTATTATCGCAGTATATAGGTGATTTACTTATGTTTAAACCAAAATCGTTTAAAGTTTGTTGCATATAAATTACTTGTGAACACGCCAAAGCAACAAATATATATTCCACTTCAGTTGTTGACAAAGATACGGTATTCTGTTTCTTACTAAACCAAGATACAAGGGAATGTCCTAGGAAACGACATGTTCCACTAGTGCTTTTACGATCGGATTTACATCCCGCATAGTCAGCATCACAGTATGAAATTAGATCGAATGAATCATTTTTAGGATAAAATAATCCAAAATCTGATGTATGCTTGTCATTTTTAGGATAAAATTTTTAGGATAAAATAATCCAAAATCATTTTTAGTAAATCCCGCATAGTCAACACAGTTAAAACCTAACTAGAAACATGATAGTGGGTCAGGTTGTGGTGCTTGTCACCTATTGTATTGATCTATCTAGCATCAAGTTAGGATGTTAGGTATGCATATTGCTTAGTGCAAGCCCTACAGGTCTTTGTGAATTTGGGAAATACAATGTGCACAAGTGTTCAATACATGGTACTTTAGGTTGTAACCCACTGGTATATAACTTGAATCAGTCCAGGTTGATAGATAGCATGGAACTATGGGGAATGATTACATGTTGTAAGGGGACTGTGATCATTTGTGAGTTATATGATGTAATTTTGGGGGTCTGCATTTACTATTTCATGTGAATATACATAGATAATTTGTGGTGAAAGCTTTGCCCAAAATGCTATTTAAATGATGATTTATGCTCATACTAGACTATTTTTTGACCCTATTTTTCGTTTCTTTAACCTTTGGGGTGTCTCATTCATGATGGGGCAACTCAAAATGTTAACCCAGGAAAGGATGTTAATTAGGATGTCATGAAGATGCTAATTGAGATGCTTTATCAAGAGGAATAACTGCAGTTACTTTAAAGTCTTAAGTAGTTTTAATGCCTAAAATAAATGTATGCCAAGTGTTTGCAAATAACTAGTTTATAGCTTTCTATATGGGTTGATCAAATGTAATGTCTGAGTACTATGAATCTAGTAGTAGAAGAGGAACTCTATGCTCTGTTTTTAATGATAAGTGAATGAGTTGAAATGGTAATATATTTTATAAGCTAATATATTTAGCTAAGGCTGGAATTATAGCAGTGGATTACAGATTTGAAATGTGTATATCATACTGCTAGAGTCTTCATGCCTCTATATTTGAGAAGTTAATCATTTCACTTGCATTTGAATATGCTCAAAGATATAGGGTACAAATATGGAAATGGCATCTGCTATGGTCAAGTTTATTTCTTAAAGCTATATACTTATATATATACAACATTTGAACACTAGTATTATATTTTGATAAAAGGGTATTTGCTATTTTGACACATATCCATCTATACTTGTGCATACCTTTGCTATAGACATAGGACAAGGAACATAGCTGGAAGAACGTGTGAATCAAATACATGTGTTTCGTCTGCAAGTGTATGGCATAGTTGAGCCCAAGTATAAAATTTGAAATGAAGTAAATTGCAAAGTTTTGATATATGTATGTGTATGAGTAAAATACCATCTATGAAATAGTGCAGAATTATTTTCTTTAAAGAGCCTTTGGGTTGAATGAGTCATTTCATCATACACTACCATGTTTGAGGAGATGCCTCTGTGGGAATCCATATGATATTCACTGTTTTATATCTTTATTTTATCTATGTATCCTCTTAGTTTTATCACCTAAATATATGGAAGTGATTGAAAATCCCTAGGAGTGGGTCTTAGATGATTTGTGCATGTGTGCATCCCGTGCATGTGCACAAGCCCTAAAGCCTTAATACCCAAGTTTTCTCTTTTCTTTTGCAATACATTTTCTGATAGGTTTTTTTGTTATATAATTATAAATCTGTGAGTTTTAGGGGGTAGTTTATTTTTATATATGTCAAGATTAAACTATAGAGTTGGAACCAAAATAGAAATGGTTATGATTTGAATAACCTATGAGATCTGTTTTGCAAATAAACATTTACCCTTACAAAATTCTATGGAAATTCATCAAATATCAGAATAAAGAAGCTTTTAGCCCATCTGAACTAATATGTTTACATTGGTGTGTGAGTGATCTTGGGGACATAATAGGGGAAACCTATTAAGTAAGTGATCCAAGTATCATCTGATATTAATTTATGACAATTCATTGATATTAAGAATTGGATATTAATGGTGGGTCACTTTATAGAAGTAAAAAATATGAAAGGAAATACAAGCTACTACGAAAAGATAACACAAACTAATAAACTCAAAACGCAGCGGATGAGGATGATGATAATCCAAGTTTTCTTCCTACTTTCCCATTTTTTATTTCATTTTAGAAGACATTTGATTGAGTGTCTTCTTGATCTTCTTTTGTTTCTTGGCTAACTTGACTTGGTTTTGGAGATTTAATTTTTTTGGGATATGGCTTTAGTAGATTTTGGACATTCTACACTTTCCATAGAGGATTCTTCTTCTTCGTCGATTTCCATTGGATTTTCTTCTTGTTCCATTCAGGCTTGTTTTTTGAAAAATGTTTCATAAGGCTTAAAAATGATTGGAATTTGCATAAGGGATATTTTACCGAGTTAAAACCATCTGTGGCACAAATTCCTCTCCTTTGAGATCCACTCCAAAATACTTAAAGATACGGGTAAGATAAACTCCATGGTAGAGAGTATTTTCTTTGGTGGACATTTCTTTGGGTTTAAACTGTTTCAAAATCATGTTGGCTGAATTAATATCATAAGTACCAAAGATGTCAAAAAGAGCTTTTTGGACCTTGAGCGTAAGGTTATTAAAATTTCCAGAGCGGGGAATGAGAGGACGTTGAAGAAGGAGAATGACAATTCTTGCTTTTGGGCAAAAAAAAGCGATTTTTAAAATCCATATGTTCATCGCTTTCAAAGATGTGATGATACGTTTCCAAATCTTGTTCATCAATTTCAAAAACCGAAAAATCTGAACCCGTATTCTTACAATTCAAAGTAATTCCCAAAATATCACAATCTAACATAATTTGAGTTCTTTTTATGCTACTCCAAACTTGATATTTCATTTCCATTATAAAATCCACAATTTAAATTTGCATAAAACATTTTGACGAGATTCGGGTAACATACTTCTTCGTTGTCCCGAGAATCAGTCAAACTTAAAACTTCATTTTGTTCGAAAAGAGAACGAAGATCATAAGAAGAAGAATCTTCAAAGATAGCAAAAGTTCCCATTTTGACTTTTCCATTAGCAACGTAGTCAACATATGCTTGCATAGCCTCCGGATCGTTTAGAGATGATCTTTGAGAGTTTTAGTGAGTCTCATGGTCTTTGGTGTACTTGTGGAAGCCATTAAAGATAGAACGAAAAAGTAGTTCTGAATTTTGAATGAGAGGTAGAGAGAATAAAATTGAATAGATAAATAAATAAAGATTAAATGGACACATCATTATGAGCAGAAGAACGCCTTTTCAGACCTTGGGAGTTGGTGAAAAGATTTAGGGTTTGAAAATTTAAACTTTTGAAATTCAATTTCTTGTGTATATGTCGACATGTACATTCATGTATGTCGATATACATGTGTGTTTTTAAAAGACAAGCCGCTTTTTGACTTTGTTTTATTATTTTAATATTCTATATTTTCTGTTTTATTATTTTTTGAGATTTTATTAATTTTAAAATTATTTTAAATTAATTATTATTATATTTATTATTTCAATATTATTATTTTGAATTTTGAAATTCAAAATTAAATTTTAGAATTTAAATTTCAAATTCAAATTTTAGAATTCAAATTTCAAACATGGAAAGAAAACAAGCATCCATTCAACCATTTCAATCAAAAAATTATTAATTAAGGCGTACCTGATTTTTAGAACAATTCCTTCGATATTTTCGGAATCCTGAATCGTTGTGAAGCACATATTTGAATTTTCAGTTTCTGGCTCTTCGTCACTTGGTGATGGATCTGAATCATCTAAAGTTGCTGTGTTTGCTCTTTTTCTTTTCTTTGACGAGTTGTCGTTCATCTGTTGGCTTGATTTATCTGGATATGGACACATTCTTTTTATATGACCTGGTTTGTTGCAATTGTAGCATCTGTCGTCATTTTTTCCCGAACTTCCTTGATTATTTCTCTGAAAGCTGTTTCTCCTTTTATATCTAAGAAATTTTCTGACATTCCTTGTCATTAAGGTGATTTCTTCATCATCCTCACTGCTTGAATTAGAACTGTCAGTTGTTGCTTTGAATTCTATAGATTTCTTTTATGTCGGCTTACTCTCCTTTATTTTCTGTAACTGTAGTTCGAACGACATCAAATTTCCTATTAACTCCTCAGTTTTCATATCACTAATATTATTGGACTCTTCAATCGCCACTGCTTTCTGATCCCATTCTGGAGTTAGGGGATTAAGGATTTTTCTGACTTGGTCCTCTTCAGAATAAATTTTTCCTAAAGCCATTAATGAGTGTATGATTTCCGGGAACCTGTAGTACATATCAGAGACATATTCATTCTGATTCATTTTAAATAACTCAAATTGATTAAATAGCATTAATATCTTTATCTGTTTAACTTTATTTGTTCCTTCGTGGATAACTTGCAAGGTTTTCCATATATCATAAGCAGATTAACAAGTTGACACTCTATTAAATTCATTTCTATTTAATGAACTGAATAAAATATTCATAGCCTTAGAATTACTCTGTGCAACAGCCTTTTGTTCATTAGTCCATTGTGCAAAATTAGTAGTGGGTTCAACATATTCAGTTTGTGTGATATTCCAAGTGTCTAATCCTATATATTGCAAATATATTTTCATCCTACAAACCCAATAAGAATAATTACTGCCATTAAATAACGGTGGTCTAACAGTGGACTGACCCTCTAAGAATGAAGTAGTATCACTAGCAATTCCAGTGTTGGTCGTCATATAATATTTCCAAAATTCAGATGATGAAATTTTGAAAACCTATGCACTGATACCAATGGTTCGGGATGAGAATCACGGATCTTAAGGCAAAACTAACATTAAGGGGGGTGAATAGTGTTTTAAAGAGATTATCGAAAACTTAAACAATTACTCAACCAACTATATGAATCACGAAATGAATATCACAACAGAAACAATCACAGATGCAAATATAAACAGAAATAAAATGCAGAGTTTTATTAATATCAGAATCCAATTACAATCCCCTTGATTTCACGGCTACACGGTTGACACCGATTCAATACCCTTAATTTCACGACTACAAGGTTAACACTGTTTCAACACCCTTGATTTCACGGCTGCAAGGTTAACACCGTTCCGTTTACTTGATGTACAGGCTACAAGGAACACGCCCTTTCCTTAACAATTACAAAAAGCCCTAGAACTCTTGAATATCACTTCCAAACAAAGAATATTTGATAGAGATTAAGAATAAAAAGAGAATGATATAATTTGTATTGGAATCGGCAGAGTATAAGTGTAGAAATGAAGAATTTATAGTAGAATAATGGTGGTAAGTGAAAGGATGAAGAAGGAGAAGATTAGTTGTTTAAAATTTCGAAAATGAGGCCTTTATATAGTGTTCCAAAGGTCACAACAGTTCAAAAACGTTTTAAAATATGAAAAGACACTTCCTTTTGAATTTAAAAAAGTAAAGGTTATATGTCGACATGTAAGAACTTGTATGTCAACATATGCAAGTTTTTTCAAATTTTAAATCATGTTTTAAAGTATTTAAATCAATATACATATATTCTGAAAATTGCTAAATCAAAACTAGTTGTTTAAAATATGATTTCTTAAGTATAAAAACATATAAAATATTATTTAAACATATGATATACAAACCACATATATATGATATAAAACTATATAATTATAAACATATATAATTGTTCAACTTTATAATATATATATAAACTATATAAGAAACTTATATATTTGAAATCATAAGTAAAAACATTTAGATGATTTGAAATCATTTTGAAAAGAGTTTGAAATATTTTGAAATAAATTTAAAAAAGATAATTTGAAAACAAAATTTTGAGAGTGCTAACTAGAGTTTTACATACTAACTAGACTCTATTGGTTTGATAATCTTGAACTATTGAAATCTTAATACTCATGAGTCTTGAATCTTCTTTGAAATCTTGAATCTCTAAAAACTTTTAACTGTACAGTCTTCAATATTTACTTCCTGCATATAAATCCTGCATATACATACATACATATATATATTCTGGATAAAGATGTTAGTATATATTTTATAATCAATAACATTAACAAGGTTGTTGTCATCAAAATTACATTTTCCAACACGTGCATGTGTACTCGTTAAAATAAACCAAATTCTTTAACTTGATTAGTATTTTATTTTTATAAAAAATGCTACATCCACTCATGGATGCATGTTCTCCTTTCTAACATTAACAAGCGAATTAATGTTTCATCAACATAGATGTATGTCATTTCCTTTAGCCTTACTAGAAATTTAATGGAATTAAAATTTATGACTGTAAGTAATCCCATATTCAAATACATCCCAATTATGCTTTTGTGCGATAATTGATATGCATTTATGTTACAGATATTAGTTTAAGAAAAAGTAATGTACATCAATAGCATTCAATATATACATTAATATGACGGTTGTTTACTTCACCATATCCAAACCATATGTTTAAATGGTTCATGGAAAAAATCTCATCCTACAAATTAAACCCCTGCAAATGGTAAATTTATTGATTGGGTGAGCCAAAAAAAAAAAAGAAGAAGAAGAAGAGAAAAACAACCAGCGCTTAGCCCACACCTCTTTTCATTAAGACATTTTCCCCATCTTAGATCTGTATAAGGAGTGAGGTTTTATTCTTCAAAATGTCTTGCCATTACCAAGAGGTTTGCTTTTACTGTACAAGCACCAACTTCGTATGTTTTTTTTTGTGATGTGTGACTGATAATCTCATTCCAACCAAGGAGTGTTACAATCTTCTCTATTTGGATTTCAACGTTCTCATTGGCTTACTAACACCTCACTTAGGCGTTGCGGTCGATACACAAACTATAATTCTGGCTGAGTATATGCTCTTAATTTTGAAAGAAGATATTTTGAGATGTTAATGTATGTTAGTACAATTAGTGAAAATAATTGAAGTTCTCATGGACCAAATGAACATGTATTTGGGAAGTATGTGTAACCATAAAAATAATATATGTGATGAAAAAATTCCTTATTATATATCATAACATAGTTTACTTGTAAGTTCTGGCTTGGAAAAAATAGTTCTACTTTTATTTCATAAGTCCTCTCAAGAAAAAGTGCAATAGTGGATTATGAACTTGCTAAAACTATTTGCAATATTTTTGTCTTTTATGTATGATAAAATATGTTAACCCTTCTTCCTAAACATAATGTCGTCTCCTTTCGTATTGATTTCCTTTGTCTAGATTCTAATATAAGAAAATATATGTTTAGATCCTTAGCACGTTAAATGTATGTAGTTATTAGCAATCGATTACAAAAGTAACGATCAACATCTTCAAAAATTAACCAATATCATTATTATTCCCGGTGGCCACATCGTTTGTTATAAAACCATTTCATTCCCTGCATACTGCAGCTTAGTTCAAGATTGTTGGATTTGAATTCAACTTACACACGTTATAGTGTGATTATAATGGCAACTCTTGAGCTTTTGGATGAAAGTGATTATCTTCTGAAAATAAGAAAGGTTTCGATGCCCTTAATTCACTTGGCATAAGGCAAAATGAGGATTTTTGTGAAGAATGTTAAGTTGAACCTGGGATGGACAACTACATTGAAACATGGATCAAAAAGCAACTCATTTACAAAAATGTGAGGGAAAATGAAATAATTAGGTTATAGACGGTAATACTGAACCAAAGTTGAAGTCAACTGTTTTGATACGTAGAGACATAATTATTCAAAAACTACATAAATCATATGAGAAAAATGTCTAACTCATAAAAAGAAGAAAAAAACTATATGGTAACAAAAATTTATGAAAAAATTTCTAGAGTTACTCAACTTCCAATCCTTAAAATCTACCTTTTCCCCTATATTCATAGGAGATGTAAGTTTTTATATTTAGGATATTCCATATGACGGACAAAAATGTTAGAAACAAAGTTGATAATGAAAGAATTAAGATATTTGGGATATTTTTTATGTTGAGAAAGACAAAATAAACCTCAATTTGAAGTTTCTATAGTGTCGGAGGAGGAAAAGAAAAAAAATAAAACTTATCCCGTAGTTTATACATGAGGGTTGTTAAAGGGACTCCACTTTTAGTTAAGTGGATTACATTTTTAATTTATTGTCCAATTGTTGGGGTGGGGGGCAAAATAAATTAGCCTCCTCTTGTAAATAAAAATAAAAATTTCAGTATTAATCCTGTAATCCTTCTTAATGTAAACCTTAAAACCTAAATCCTAATTAATGAGAACAATTTAATCATCGTTTTCTCATTAATACACATGACAACCATCCACTGTATTCATCATTTTCAACAAAAGCTTCGATTTAAAAAATGGAGAAAAAAAAACTAATTGAACTAATCTTTTCGACATTTGCGCCATTAGATCGATATCCAATTGTTTTCTCTTGGTGGTCTACATTCGAACCATGGTGACGAACAAGGGTTTCAATTTTCGATTTTTATTTTATTTTAAGGACCGTGCGATCTATTTCGATCGAATAGAAAATAAAGAACGATAGGGTTTAAGGGAATACATGCCATAAGTGACGAGCCAGTGGTAGTTTAGTCTATATTTTTATTATTTTTAAAAATCCAACCCCCCACCCCCCCAACAAATAAAAATTAAGGTAGAGTCCTCTTAAAATTGTCCCTCCCCAACAAATAACCAACATCATTGGATTTCTTGGGACGTTATTTGTTGCCCCAAAAGTGAAGGGGGGTTCGGACTTCGTAATCCGTAGGATGTCTGTACGGCGTATGCTTATAAGTTGTGGGAAAGGTTTGGAGCGAATGATTCCTTATGGGCAACGTTCCTTCACCTCAAATACCACAGACTCGTGAGTGTGCGGTTCTCTAGTTCCCCGTCCTATGCTAGTGAGACGTGGAAACGTATGCAATCTGTTAAGTCCTTTTCGGACTCCCATAGGGGTGGAACCGGTTGGGATGGCGGACCTTTCTCTATTCAGGCGACGTGGGGATCGGCTAGGATCCCATCGCCACGTCTTTATCTTTTCTCTTTTGTTTGCGATGTCAGAATTCCTCCGAAGATTTCTTTGTTTTTGCGGCAAACCCTCCATGGCGGGTTACCTCTTGACGCTAATCTTCAGAGAGCTGGTATCCCAATCGTGTCCCGCTGCAGGTGTTGCGGAGTGGGTGAGGTGGAGTTTGCTACTCACTTGTTTTTTCGTAGTTACTCTGCGACAACGGTTTGGAACTACTTCGGGAATCTTGTTTGTCTCCAACGTGGCGCTACTTTATCTTCTGATTTACTGAGATACTGGTGGGACAGTAGCTCAGGAAAATCTCTTCGTTCGATTCTCTTTCATCTTTTACCTTACCTTATTTGCTGGCGTTTATGGTGCGCACGGAATAAGGCGATTTTTGATGAAGTTCCTATGAATTATCCTACCATTATTAGAAAGGTAAGGAACGATGTATTCCTTGCCTTCCGTGGTAGGCCGTTCAGAGGTCTGCTTGGCACTCGTTCTAGGAGGCTTGTAGGCTTGTTTTCCATCGTGGCAGCTCTGCCTACTTCTAGGTTAGGGATCGGCTGAATCGCTCGACGATCTTTTGAGCGAGGACGGTTTCTCATGTTCTTTCTTCTGTTCTCTTACCTACTCTTTATCACTTTACACACCTCCCCCCTTTTTATTTGATGTTGTTTGCTACCGCCGCAGACTCGGGTTTCAAGAGAAAGAGGAGTAGGACTGATCAATGGATCTTTCTAGGGCTTTCAGGAGTAGGCGGTTAGATTAAGGAGATGGAGCTTTCATTTGGACTTTCTGTTTGCATCGTCACGGCAGTTTCAGTGGTCTGGCTTCATCTTCTGTCCGAGTCTTGGGGGTTGTAGTCATTTTCAGGGTGGTCCTTCGGCTGCCAGCGGCCTTTGCATGATTCGGCATGGACCGCTATGTCTTAGATGATTGCCAGACTTCCCTTAGTTTTTTTTTTTTTTTTTTTTTTTTTTTTTTTTTTTTTTGCTCCTATTGTTGTATTTGATGTATCTGCTGTACTCTAGATTCTTGTTTGTTACTGCTTATATGTGTGCACAGATTATGTAGGCTTAAAAAAAACATTGCTGGAGGAGGAAAAAGACTCAAAAGCATGTAGAGGAACAATGGCTAATGGCTAGCTAACTGCATAAACATCCGACGGTGGTAGAAGTAAATTAAAACGCATGATTTAATTCTCAAAATTCTTATAAAAAAGCGTATTGCTAAGGACTCCCAGATTTTTTCTTCATAATACCATAAATAAAATAATAAACATGATAATTCTTATGTACGTCTAACACCAAGCACGTTTCATCTGGTAATCAACCGGCATGCAAAATGATTTTGCATGGCAAACAATTGCCGACAATACTGTTTTTTTAATGAGATGCTCATAAATAATGTTGTTTGATAGTTGATCGCTATGGAAAACGGTGTTGGTCGGAGGTTGTCTGCCGTGCAAAAATAAATAAATGAAAATGTCGTATTTCATAGCCCCTTAAAAATTCTAGTATTTTGAAGTGTGCAATCTAATATTTTATGGTATTTTTTAGTAATGATATCAGGAAGAAGAAAACGAAGTGTTTTTAAATACATTTAAAAAAGAAAGAAAGGTGGGGATATGTTCAACTTAAATAAATATAGAATAGAATAGACTTTTCAAAAAGGGGATTTTCTGAGTGTGTTTGTTTTGAGTAGTACGTTTTAAGGACAATATCTATGAAAATTAGTTTTAAATGGACAATTTATGGGAAAAAGATAAAAGAACTTATCATTTTCAATTATATAGAAATAATGGTAAATGAATTTATAATTTTCTTAATAGATAAAATAATTTATTTTTTTTGTATAAAATTGTCCTTAAAACTTATTACCATGGATTAAAAAGTTCTTCCATCAAATTTATACTTTAAAAAATAATATACACACAGCACATAAAACAAATAAACAACACTAAGGTGTCGTTTGCAGTAGAAAAATGAAACGTTCGCGTCGGACGCGTAGCACCTTTTTGAACGTTAAATAACGGTCAAAAGAAACGTTGGAAAACAGACCGTTGGCGTCCGACGGTCCATCTCCCAGACCGTTCGCTGCTGCCCCTATATAACCCTCTTCTTTCCCCATTTCAGCACAGCCGCCACCACCTCCCCTCTCCTATTTTCCATTTTTCCCGTGACAAACGAAGCTGCAAAACAGGTTTTTTGTATATTGTTGTGTTTTATTTTTTTAATTTTCTAATATATATTTTTCTTGGAACTTTTTTGAAAATTTTGTTTTCCAATATGTCTTCCGATTCTGATTCTACTACTTTCCAACCTTTTGCCAATTGGACAGAGGAACGGAAGGCAACTTTCATCGATACTTGCATTGAGTTTTTAGTAGAGCGAACAGCTGGGGCTAGCAGGTTTTACGGACGGTCGCGACGGCTTTGAACGATCGTTTTAATCTGGGTTACATAGAAACCTAGATTAAAAACAAGTGGGATAACTTGACGACAGTGATATACGGGGTTTATTTTAGCGAAGTTGAGGAGATTGGATCATCGTCATAGTCAGTAGTTTTTATGTACTCTTTTATTTCTGTTTTGTTTAATGAAATGTAGTCGTTTTTTAATGTGCAATTAGAGTTTAATTAATTCATAACAAGTAAATTAAAATCGCATTATATATAAATACCCGTTCAAATACCCCGTTTGCAGCAAAAGACACATTCCCCGTTTACTAATGTGTCACGCTCAAATACTCCGTTATCGTTCGAAAAAAACGCACCCTAGGAAAAATGAGTTATAACTGCATTAGTTAAACAAATGAAATGATATTTGAATAGAGAATAAAACATAAAATGAAAATTTTGATATCTTTAATCTTTTTGTACAGGTGGGATTTGAGAGAAATCCAATGGCGGAAATTTGTCTCATTTTGTGTTTTGTGGTCTAGTGTATTTTCCATAGATGAAAACTGAAAAAGTCATGTAATGACAGGTGCAAAATACGTATTTATACCCGCTTGAAATACATGAAGGCAAATTCTATTTAGATCCAGCAATTTGTTGAGTATACTCAGAAAAAACTATGACAAAAATGCCTCTGTTTTGCAATTTTTTTTTTTTGAATGTTCAGCATACCTCGTAGAGCCCCTACGAGATTTTGTAGTCTACCTCGTAGAGCTAGATTCTTTAATTTACCTCGTAGGGCCTCTACGAGGTAAATTAAAAAATCTCGTAGGGGCTCTACGGGGTAGACTAAAGAATCTCGTAGAGCCCTACGTAGGAGGGTAAAAATGATTTTTTCTTTAAATACATGGTAAACTCAGCAAAACGCTGGGTTCGCTTATTGTTGTTGTTGTTTGTTTGTTTGTTGTTGGTTTGTTTGTTTGTTTTTGTTTTTTTTTTTTTTTTTTTTTTTTTTTTTTGATTCTCCGGTTTTACTTAACAAATTCTTGCCATACTGAAAAGGGAATCGATGGAGAATTCGATTAGATGACGTTGATTCTTTGTAAATTTTGATTACGGTCATCCTGCACACATCCATGGCTACCGCTGCATCTTCCATTGATTCAGATTCTTCATCTTCATCCGAGGTCAGTTTCTGTCGCTAAACCCCTAATTAACTTAGCTTTATCAAACTTCCTTTTAATTTAGTATATCCATCACTCTTTCGTTTTCTCAGACGCTAGAAGATGATTCAGAAGATGACAAAATATCCATTCTTTCAGATACAATTTATCAATTAAAGAATCAAATTTATGCCGAAAGACTAGTCTCGATCAAAGTAATTTTTCATACTCTACAAACCCTTTAGTTTCTATTTTACAGTTTAATCGATTGCTGATGTATGTTGACTTTACATAGGAAAGAATCAAGCAAAATAAGAAGATTTTGAAGGTTAGTAGTACAAAATTGTTCGGTTTGGCTTCAGAAAATGCATATGAAAAGCAAGAGAATATGCTTACATTGAGACTAAACAATCCTCTCAGTAAGATAGATGGATGTGAAAACCACATAGAATTTGGAGAGAATAACGAAGAAGGCGGCGTTATTAGGCAAATTAAACTTCCTTTTGTGGAGAAAATTTCGCCCTATACTACGTGGATCTTCTTAGACAAGTAAGTTTCAGCAGTCTATCATTAAAATGACAGTGCATCAAACGAAATTTCATACAAGGCTACATTTTTGAGTGATTAGAGTAATTTTGTTGTTGTTGATATGACAAGAGCGATCGAGACGTAGCAGACACATAACGTAAGTGTTGCTTTAGCGAAAACGTTTGAGAAAAACTGTATGAGAATTTATCCAAAAACTGGTTTCATTTTAACTTGTAATCTCCATGAAAAAAGGGAAAAGAATGTTGAGGTATAATGTGAAAAGTGCACCGGCTCTCTGTCTCTTCTCTGTACACACATGTACATATGTTCATGCAGTGTTTGTATGTCTCTCTCTCTCTCTCTCTCTCTATATATATATATATGTATATATATATATATATATATGACGAGGGTTCCGCTACACCTCTTATATTGCACGTGAACTCTCTCCCTTGATCTCCACCAACCATTTCCCCACTCATTCTCTCTTTCCACTAAGAAATAATATTGAAATGAAAAGAGAGAAAATGAGTGGGGAAATGGTTGGTGGAGATCAAGGGGGAGAGTTCACGTGCAATATAAGAGGTGTAGCAGAACCCTTCTCTCTCTCTCTCTCTCTCTCTCTCTCTATATATATATATATATATATATATGCACACACACATACACATATACATATGCAACATTTATAGAGAGAGAATCATATGTTAACTTGGTTTTTAACCCGATGGATAACTGGAAATAGGAAGTCGAGAAAGAGTCTAATTCACCAAATAGGATCAAGAGAAGGCAAGAAAGAAGCCTACAAAATTTAGGCTTGAAAATGGTTAAATGTAAGGATTGACACTTATTCATACCCTATGGATCGGTATTGATCTATGTGAATGCATTGAAATCATATAGAGGTTACACCATGATACTCCTAAACCTCTTGTTTTACCATACACAGTTTGATGGAAATCAGGTGTGCCGAACTCAGGATAATCGATGGACTGAATAGTTTGAAGATGAATAGGATGACTCAATTCACAAGTATGTACAAATGAAGCCCAAACCCAGGTTTGAGATATCGGGCGATATGCTGAAATTTCGGCAGTACCGTACCGGGTCAAACAGGAACTAAGCAAACTCGGTTCTGGTTAGATTTTCGAAAAAATAAATAAATCAAAAGAGTAGAAAAGCAAAAGCGAAGCCAAAATCAAGATTCAAAATAAATTAAATAACTTATCTGAGCAAGTATCTCCTTAGCCCTAGCAGTCGGTAGTCGATTTGAGTCGCAAGCCTACGAAATCCTTCTTTTATCTTGCTAGGACCCTTTATTTTTATTGATCTTCGACGTGGCCTTTTTTTTGGGTGCGGATGGTATCTTGCCCTAGCATCTCTTATCCAACCTTGAGCAGTGGCAATATTGGGATGCAAAATTTGGATGTATCTGGAATGTAGCTTAAGGTTTTAACTCAATTATTTTGTTTGGGCTGGTTGTGTTGGGTTGCGTTGGGCAAAGAAATATATATATATATATATATATATATCTCTTGTTTTAGTTAAGTAACAAATGATTTGGACTGATGTATTGTCTAAGGCTAAAAGTTTTCGGCCTTACCATTTATTTTTAGCTTGGGTTAGATTGGAATAGCACATATTTATCTATCGATTTTATTGCCAACTATATTTTCTTCTTCATAAACCAGGATAATTACTTAAAAATCGAAAATGTGACGAAAATCAAAATCAAAAGCGAAACATCCAAAATTTCCTGAAACCAAGAAAATTTTAAATGGTCGAAATCGAGATCGGAATTGAGTTCTCGAACCTTAACCCAACCTCATTAATCTTTGCACACAACATCACAAGCGTACATAAAGACCACAAAAGTGAACAGGAGCCCAAAAAATACAAAGTCTATGGATTAGTACCGATTCAGGATCGATACCGATCCATAAGTTATGTATCGGTACTGATCCATAATTATTGGTCAAACATAGACCATGTTTTGGGCGAGGCCTACTGGCATTCAAGTGGATCTCCCCGTGTAGTAACTTGGCCCAACTCATCCTTGTATATACCCTCTTGCTACTTCCTAAATACAGGGGATTTGATTTCTCTTTGCTTATACTTTGCTAAATCATTCTTTCAACCTCAATTCTCCTCAGAGACAAGGGTTTTTCACTAAACTGAGCTATTGTGATATACTCCAATAGTTCTTTGTACTTATGGTTCTTGTTTCCTCTTTTTCAAGAGCTATTCAAACTTTGTAATCAGTACATTGTAGTAGGTATGAAGATTATAATGAATCCATTGAAAATGGATATAGGTCACGTTAACAGCTAAACCACTATAAAATTCTGTGTTTTCTTTTCTTTCTGCTCTTTTCTTTCTTTCCTTTTCATTTATTTGCATTATCTGTGTTGAATATGAGTTATTTTGCCTAAAATGGCCTACCTCGATATTAAGTGCCATTTTGGACATTAGATTTAGTGCTTTCACTAAGAGTCGAGTTAAGGAGAAGATCTGGACTATCTACTATAGATCCGTAAGGTGCAGAAGGCAAATCTATTGCTAAAGTTGTGAAAAGTCTACAAGTTAAGAGAAAATGATAAAGAAAAAGAGTAGCTAGTCCGGTGGAGCTTCGATGACTATGGAAGGAATGCTAATGCCACTCTTATTAAAAGGAAAGCTAGTGATCATAACAGAAGTTTCCCTAAAGCTGATGTCATCACCGGAAGAGAGCTAGATATGAGTGGGAAGCATGAACCAACACAAAGAGACTACCGACAACGCGTTGGTGGACAAAATGGACGCTCTATTTGCACTGCCACCTAGAACTAATCTTGGGGCTGCTAGAGTGGATTTAGAGGAAAATGCACACTTCTCTTGTGATAGGCGAAGAAGAAACAAAAATCTGACATAGAGTGCATGTTGCAGATGTAAACCAGACCGCAGCGGAGGGGATCGGGACGATGCTCTTTGGAAGCCGACCCAAATCTACATGCTGATGCTGCTCAGAATTTGGATAGAATGTCTATATCGGGTGATGACCGAGACGAAAATTAAAGAATCTTAACGTTAATGCCGATCCAGGAAGAGAAAACCATCCTAATGCATTCCGCACTGCAACTCCCTTCGAGAGTGTTGACTTCTACTCGAGGGATCCCTCAAATACTGGGGGGTCTCAGAGTTAAGTTAGATAACCCGGATCGTTTACAAAGCCAAACAATCGGGCGTGTTGATCACGTTTGTCCAGTGTAACACAACACCAGCGAAGAGTACATCTCGGAAATGATCAAAAAATTAATGCAGCAAAGGATGGCACGAAAAGATCCGGATGAGGGTTTCGCTCCGAGTCGGACACCGTTCACACAAGAAATTTTGGATGTAGAATACCCAAAGTAGTTTAATCCTCTCACTATACCCATATATAGTGGGACCTCAGATCCGAACTTGTTTTTGTATAAGTACAAGTGGCATATGAACGGATCACGTGCTACTGATGAGCTGAAGTATGGATATTTCCCTATTTATGTTGAAGGAATTGTTTTGTTGTGTTTTACGAAGTTGCTACCTAAATCTATTTCATGATTTGGGGAGTTAGCATGAGAATTCAAACAATTTAGACTATACATCACCATAGCCAAAGATGTCATGTGACTATTTGGTTTATCTCTGGGACTTTATGAGTAATTGAAAACTTTCTTGAATCGATTCAACACTGCAGTAACCGAGGTGAACAATCTGAACCCGAAGATGGTATTGACTGCATTGTTGCACATCAATAAGGAAATAAAATTTGAAAAATGGATTAAGATAAAGGAACTTAATATGTTGGAAAAATTCCATAAGAAAGTCAAAAAATTCATAAGGTTGGAAGAATTCCATAAGAAAGTCGAAAAATTTGTAAGGTTGGAAGAGATGGAAATTTTAAGGAATTATCGTTGGTGTTAAGAACCAAGGCACCATTGAACTAAAGGAGCAAACTTTTCGAAAAACTCTGATAAGACAGAAAATCAAAAAGATGAAATAAGAATAAAGGAAATGGCATGAGAGATCGTAAGCGCCTTAGATTTTTGACCCACAAGAATACACTCTATTATCTGATAGTCTGAAAAATATTTTCTTGGTTATAAAAGAAGTTGAGCGATATCCAAAATCCTGAGCAGTTAAATCAACAGAAGAACATAACCAGTATGTGAATTACTGCTATTTTCATGAATCCCCGAGATGCACAACCAATGAATACCGCCATATGAAGAACCTTATTGAAGAACTCATCAGAAATAATAAACTACGACAATACGTACAAAAATCACCATGGAAAGACCCATCGTCAGGGGGACAAGATCAAGCTACCCAGTCTATCAGCCTAGATTGAGCAACAATTTGGGAGGCAGAATAATGGAAAGCTTGTCATGGACACTGTTTCTTGCGGAACTCATCTAACTCAAAGAAGTTGAGGGGAGATAAAAAGGTACGCTAGCGCACTGAAACATGCTCCGAAGGTTAAAAATTGCCTAGTAGTCGAAGATGGAAACCCTGCAAAGCAATAAAGGACGTTCAACATTTAGGGCAAGTGAAGGAATTGAATCCCCTACTCTCGATCCTATGGTTGTGACAACTTGGATTGGGTTGACAATAGCAGGAGAGTATCGATTGATAGTGGAGTTGCTATGAATATCTTACTTCGTAGGATTTTCGAACAAATAAAGTTTTCCATAAAGGATGTATCCGTCTGTCAATTGATTACCTAAGGGTCCACCGGGGAACTGAGGCATCTGATCGAGACGATCGACTTACCCGTTGAGCTGGGAGGTGGAGAAAGAAGGGTCGTGCTAATCTAAACATTTGTAATAGTCGATGCGATGTCGACTTACAACACTTTCCTGGGACGATCCACATTGATGGATTTTAAAATTGCACTAGCTTCATGGTGCTTGGCCATAAAGTTCTCGCACGAAAAATGGAATTAGTGTAGTGAAAGTAGACAAGAGTATGGCCCGCGAATGCTACATTATGAGGCTGAGAGAAGCAAGGGAAAAAGAAGGAAAGAGTACGGAGGCCTCTCTTCGCAGGGGAACTCATCTTATAACAACTACATAAAAGCCTCTGCCTCGGGGAGCATAGACATGCTTACAAGGCTATGGACTGCTATAGGCCCTAGTAAGCAGAGCGTAGGGGACAATCAGACAACGCCAACTGAGATCCCTATGCTTGTATCTGTAGATGCAAGGAATCCGTCGCGAGTTCTGAATATCAGATCACATCTTAATTTGAAGATGCATAGGAAGTTGATGATATTTTTTAGAGCTAATTTGGACGAGTTTACATGGAGTCATGCTGATATATGCAGAATATGGTCGAAGGAGTGAGTCACACATTGAACATTTACCCCCGCTTCACTTTGGTTAAGCAAAAGAGACAACCCCAATGCCCATAATGTTCAGTTGCCCTAAGAGATGAAGTGAATATATTGGTGGAGAACGGATTTATCAGAGATTTGATGTACATGGACTGGGTGTCTAATCCAGTTTTGTTTAAAAGTCAAATTGAAAGCGGCGAGTTTTGCATAGATTATTTTGATCTTAACAAAGCATACTCCATGGATAGCTTCTTAGTACCAAGAATCAGTTAGCTCGTACACGGAACAATTGGTCATGAATTAATGTCGTTTACGGTTGCCTGTTCGGGATACAACTAGATCATAACGCACGAGCTGGATAAGAAGAATACAAGTTTTATCATCGATTTGGTGTTGTACTGTTATTAGGTGATGTCGTTTAGACTTAAGAATGTTAGCGTGACATACCAATGACTTGTGAATATAATGTTTGAGCAGCATTATGTCAAAACTATGAAAGTTTACGTAGATGATATGCTGGAAAAGTCCGGTGTGGCGGCGAATCACTTGGTTGATTTGTTTGAGATATTGAGAAAGTAGAAATTGAACCCCTTGAAATGCTTTTTCATAGCCTTATTTAGGAAAAAAAAAAAATAGGATTCATGTTAAGTGCTCGAGGCATCGAGGCTAACCCAACACAAATTACGATGCTGAGAAATGTTGAGGCTCCCAAAATAAAAGAAAACCCCAAAGCTTGAATGAAAAGATTGCAGCCTTAAATCGGTTCATTTATAAGTGTACGTAGATGATATGCTGGAAAAGTCCGATGTGGCGGCGAATCAATTGGTTGATTTGGTTGAAATGTTTGAGCAGCATTATGTCAAAACTATGAAAGTTTACGTAGATGATATGCTGGAAAAGTCCGGTGTGGCGGCGAATCACTTGGTTGAAATGTTTAAGATATTGAGAAAGTAGAAATTGAACCCCTTGAAATGCTTTTTCATAGCCTTATTTAGGAAAAAAAATAGGATTCATGTTAAGTGCTCGAGGCATTGAGGCTAACCCAACACAGATTACGATGCTGAGAAATGTTGAGGCTCCCAAAATAAAAGAAAACCCCAAAGCTTGAATGAAAAGATTGCAGCCTTAAATTGGTTCATTTATAAGGCTACAAGCATATGCATATCGATCTTTGATGCTCTAACGGAGGAAAAGAATTTTTTTTGACTAGATTGTTGAATGCCAAACGACCTTTGAGTAGTTACCCAGACATTTCGAAGATTGTGAAGATCCATTCATCTACCTACCTGTGTCCCCCTATGCTGAGTGCCACACTCATACGGGAGGAAGCCCGAGTTCATAGGCTTGTGTATTACATTAGCTAATGATTCATGGGCGCGGAATGAAATTACCTGAAGTTGGAAAAGCTTGTTTATTGTTTACAGATAGCGTCAAGGAGTCTACGACCTTGCTTTCAGGCTCATCCTATAAAAGTGCTCACTGATTAACCGTTGAAGCAAGTTCTATTCGGTCTTGTAACTTCCGGGAGACTGCTGAAATGGAACATCGACTTAAGTCAATACGTAACATATCATCCTGAAGGGCTATTAATGGACAAACATTTGTGGATTTCATCGTCGAGTCCACTATCAATGAAGATGAAGAAAAAGAAGCAACCAAAGAGACTATGCATAGGAAATTGTTTGTTGACACAAATACCGTTTAGGAGAGAGAGTTGTGTTGGAAATTCTCGAAGGATGATCCTTATGTTATGCCTTAAGATTAGAGTTTCCTGCCATTTGCAATGAAGCTGAGTACGAAACACTAATAACAAGATTGAAGGTAGCAAAGTAATTTGAACATTCGGATCTTACAAATCTTTAGTGATTCACATTGTGTCGTTTGTCAAGTTCGTAGGGAATTCCAAGCAAATGGAGGAAATCTGACCCCATACTTATCGAAGACTCGGTAATTGCTCGACGATTTCGAATATTATGTTATCACTCACATTCCCGAAAGGAGAAAATGAAAGTTGATTCACTCGCCAAATGCGACAGTTCTGAAGAAGCCTAACTTCTAGGTTTAGCGTCAGTGGTCCTAACTATACCGAGCATTGATGAAATTGATCATGGGAACAATCGAAGAGCTAGAATTATGGATGACTCCAATCAAATAGTACTTGACCTACATAACACGGCCCGCGGAACACTGCCCACAAACCCGGCGGCGTGAAAGAAGCTTCTTTGTAAAGCATCGAGATTTTTCATACAAGACGAGACTCTACAAGCGAAGCTTCTCAATTCCACTGCTGTGATGCATGACACATGACGAAGCCGAAGAGATTCTCACGGAGGTACACGAAGGCGCGTGTGGCTACTATGGAGGACCATCTTTAGTTAAAAAGGTGTTAGGATATGGTTATTTTTGGCCGACCTAAATAGACACATCCGATTACACCAGACGATGTGATAGATGTCAGAGATTCTCCAAGGTCCTGAGGTCCCCCTATAAAAATTTGACATAAACAATCAACCTGTGGCTATTCGTTGTGTGGAGAATTGACTTTATAGGGGTGCACCTGATGCTAAAGCTAGGGCTAAATAGACCGAAGCGAAATCGTTGGCCACGATTACCACTAAGAAAGTAGTTAACTTCGTGACTATAAATATTATTTGTAGGATCAGAGTACCACAAAAGATCGTAACCGACAACGAGATCTAATTTGAAAGCGTTGAGCTTCAAAATTCCTTTTAGCGATTTTACATTAAAAAGAGCTCTGCTGCAGTGGCATATTCGTAGACAACAAGTGGAAACAGTGAACAATATCATTGAATCCATCATTAAAAAGCTGCTCATTAAGGCTAAATAAGGCTGAGTTAATGAACTCCTACTTGCACTATGGGTTTACCGAACGACTCACAAATTTGCGACTTGACACATCTTTCTCTCTGGCATATGATCCTGAAACAATGATCCCGATAGAGTTAGAAATATCTATCCACCGGCGAATACTTCTCAATCAGACTTAGAATGAACGGTTTCCACTTAAAGCACTTGGTCAAATCGACAAAAAAGAGAAGAAGCAAAGCTAAGAATTGTAACACACTAGAAGAGGGTAGCAAACACCTAAATGCTAAAGTTCACCATCGAACTTTGAAAGTTGGAGATCTCGACCTCAAACGGATCATGAAAAAAAAAAAACTGAAATATTGGGGCTAAACTGGGAAGAGCCCTGTGTTATCAACCAGAAGCTTTCAGATGAGACTTTCAAACTCGCAAATGTAGATGAAGCTCCAATTCCTCAAGCTTAGAACAACCACCATCTACAACCTTCTTTTATTTGGAGTTTGAATCTTTGTTATTTTCTTGCAAAACAAGCTTCTATGTTTACTGGGAAATTGTACTTAGACTTATTTTGTTTGAATATTAATAAATTTTATTTCTAAACCATTGAAAGTTTGTAATTTAAAAATATATTTGAAATTCAGCTTGGAAATACAGGTTTGCGAAGTGTAAAATTGTTATTTATAAGGGTTCCACGAAATTTAACACACTCTGAAGTGATCAAACCAACGAAATCATTTACAACACACCTAAAAATGCTTGCATGAAAAACACAACGTGCGAAGTAACCTTAGAAGAACCAACGAGTGCAAGATTAGATCCCAGAATAACCAAATGGAATGGCATCGTATAAACCCTCGTCGAAGTCGAGGCACAAGAAATATATCTTGTCGAATTCGAGGCACATAGGGTCCTCGCCGAAGTCGATGCACAAAGAGCACTTATCAAAGTCAAGGTACAAAAAGTCCTCACTACGTGAGGCACAAGACCCACCCTGCACTGAGATTCCGTCTACATGAGCATATACATGTATACCGAACATTAACCCTTGGAAGCAAGAGCAAGAAACAATCAATGACCCAAGGGGCCAAGACCTTTCTTGCTTTGAGAGAACTTCACCTTGAGATCTTCAGGTC
Organism: Allium sativum; assembly: GCA_030737875.1. Classification (NCBI taxonomy): domain Eukaryota; kingdom Viridiplantae; phylum Streptophyta; class Magnoliopsida; order Asparagales; family Amaryllidaceae; genus Allium; species Allium sativum. The sequence continues at coordinate 29,314 of JASFAX010003941.1, forward strand.
ATTGGACATCAACTCAAAACTCTTCCCGCACGATCATCCGAGTTCGACCAAAAGTCAAAACACCCAAGCCAAAAGAACTCGGAGTCCGGAGAAAAAACGACCTAGTCCCAAGGTACAGAACAAGCCTCGAGTTAAAGGAATATACTCGACGTTAGATCACATTTAAACCGGGGGCAACAAAGGAAAAACTCGAGAAACAAGTTCAAAGAAGCGTAGATAGACCCATGGTATAGGAGGTAGTACCACTAACACTGGTATCAAGAACATTGAAATAAAACATATTATATAGATGTATCACGACAATGGAGACTAGTTATAATAAACCTAAATGCTCCGAAAAGTACAAAACATACAAAAACAAAGAAATGTTGAAGGTGACAAAAATATAGCATACAACTTTTTTATTACTACACAATATTTATATACAAGATGCAGTGTATCTAAACAATAGGGTCTGCACCCATACAATCCCGGCCAACAAAAACAAAATACAACTACTTGTGATCACAAAAAGAAAGAGATAAAAATTCAAAGGCTGGTCTGCTTGCTCCCCTTCGAATCCTTTTCCATCTTAATAGTTAACTTATCGAGTCTCTTTGGCTTTTCGATGGAAGAATCGACGCTGGTAGGAGTAACACAAGTGTGCTTGGTACTATTGGTAACTTTTGGCTCATTCGTTGCACTCTTCGGTTTCTTATGAGCTACACGTTTGTTGCGCCAGGATAAACCCTTAGACTTACCCTTATCTTCGGACAAGGGCCCCTTCTCAGTAGTGACATCTCTTTCTCCTGCCTCCTCCTCCGATGTTAAATCTTTGTTCTCAATGTTTGCTCCATCCTCGCTTGACGGCACCACCGGGTTGTCCAGACCTTGCAAAGCTTCAGTTTGTTCTTAGTGTGGTCCTGGTTGTGGAGTGAAAGTGGGGGCATGAGCTAGAACTGTAGAAACAAAAGTAGATGCTATAAAGATCGTTTCAGCCTCCGCAACACTGGAAGGAGAAGAGTAATTAGGAACCGAAGCCTACAACGTGAGAAAAGTGAGCAATCAATTCATCAACTTCTCCGAAAGAAAATAGGAAGTCCTAGAGTTCGAGGAAGGAATATTACCTGGCGCAGGAAGATCCGTATGAGCATTGGAATCAATTTCGTACTTTTGCTCGTCATTACCATTACCCTCGTCGCTCGAGTCTGTCGCCGCAGGGGCAATAGTAGTTGGAATTGAGATTGTAATCGAAATGACGAATGGAGCAATAAAAGAAGAATCGACATCACCAGAAGCAAGGATGCTATCATTGGCATCCGTAGTAGAGACCTCAAAACCTAAGCAGCCTGATCGTACAAAGCTTGACTTGAAGAGCCTAATCTGACTAAGGCCAGTTGCTCCCTCTCGAGCCTAATTTTTTCTTTTCCTTCGGCAAGAGCAGTCTGAGATTCTTTATCCAAGTAATACTGAATCAACTCTTCCTTGCCATAGCCCTCTTCAGTGTCTCACGCAAGTATATCTTTCCTTCCTTCAGCGAGCGTGCGAGTGAACTTATCCTCCAAGAAAGGCAAACTGGCCTGACTGGTAAAGCATAAAAGTTCAATATGGTGATATCCTGATGATTCATGACATTGTTGTGGGTTCTTTGGATAACAACCTTCTCAACAGCAATTTGCTCTTTCTCATCTCGAGTTTAAGCTAGCTATTTTCTAAGTTGGAAAATCTCGACAGTTTGATCTGATATAGTCGAGGGTTGCTGGTAATGGACTAATGGTGGCCTGATGAGACTGAAAGATTTGTTTTCCAATTCCAAGCTTTTTACGGTAGTCTCTTCGCTAGCGTGTGTCTGTTTCAGTTGGAGTTAAAACCATTTCTCCGTCCTATTGTTAGCATTACTCAGCTCCTCGACTCTCTCCTCGGCCTTCTTCCTAACTGCTAGGTCCGTCTCGTTATTCTTCTTGAGTCGCTCAATTTCGGTGTCGCGTTTTCTAACAGCTTTTAATTGCTTTTACGTGTGATGTCATTAGTCTGAATTTTAGTATAATTGATTTTGTTCACTTCAGATAGCTCATGGGATGGCAAATAACTTCTTTATTTTTCAATTTCAAATCCAAATCAAGTCTTACTTCCTTAAGAAACCAATCAGGAATGTTTTTGAACATGGTCAAAAGGCGGGCTGGTAGCTTGTACGGCTCTCTCTTAGAAGCCTATAAACATTGGGGGTATGATCGGTTATAATAGTAGAAGTTGAGATAAACAGAGCAATAAAAATGAAATTTTAGGACCGGGACCTACCAAGACTTGGCGGTGTACGGACGAACCTTGATCCACTTTAAGACGCTTAAACGGTTCTTCCTCTTCAACGTCATTCTACCCATCATGGTCCCTCTCTCTTTCTCTCCTCCTTTTTGCTCCGTTCCCGGTGTCTCCTCTCTTTTTGCACTTTCTCCTCTCATCTTTTGTCCTTGGGTGAGGAGGGTGGTAGTGTTTCTGCCCTCAGGAATCTTTTGAAATTTGTTTGAAGCTTTTGTAATAGCCGCGATCCACTGTTTGATCGAGGACATAGAAAAGGGACAAATTGAATCTAGAATAGGTACAAGTGCAGAAGGAAAATGTGTGTGACAAGTGTCGGTGGTCTTAAATGTGTGTGGTATGTAGTTTGAAACTCGATATCCCCATTAATGATGTTTCCTTGTGAATAGCATGGGTGTCTGAACGGACTCCAAAGCGGTATGACCTAGACGAAAATCAAAGTCTAGATCAAATGGCGTGAGTGGCTCTTCAAAAATCTCGCTTGGGGTAGCATGAATGTTACTTAAATCACGAAATCGCCGATATCATTCTTGCCTTTAGAACTCGGGGTAATGGGTGGATTTGAGTCCCCAGATACATCTGTGGTCAGACCATAAGGAATGTCTTTCTCTTGATGGATTGGGATGATCCCAGGTGTCTTCACGAACGACTTTGCATACTCTCCGAAATCACTCTTCCAACACAGGCATTAGAGTCGTCACTTTCTGAAGTTTACCCTTTCTCCATGTTTAACAAAATAATAGTAGCCGTGATGGTGGATAAATTCCTCTTCTTCATGCTTATGGATCGGCGACATCTTAACATGATTGTCGGGCTTAACCCTAATCTGACTGCCAGAGCTTTCTCATTTGACCGATTCCCCCGACGACCCCCTCCTCATGGAAGCTCCTCCTTCGGTGCCTCGAGCCGAGCAAGTCACAATCCTAAAATAAACAGGAGCTGAAACTTCATGAGAAATCACCTCTCTTGCGTGATAAAGCCTGAATCTAATCAATCTATGAAGATTCTCATCTTACAGCAAACGGTTTTTCTCTTTATGTGGAGCCGGAATTTCTCTCAAAGTGTCTAGGGTGACCTAATGAACGACATTTTTCGCTAGAGTAGGCAAGTCTACGAGAAAAAGTAGGTTGTAATAAAATTTCAAATCTCAAATCCATGCTAAATGTAGTGTTGAAACTCAAAACACTCACCTCTATGAGTCTGAAACCTATTTATTAAACCCCTCCGAGCAACGAACAACTGATTTGTGAAAGCGGGTAGCTTGTTGGATAAATTTAGAATAAGTTTGTGATTTCGTTGAGCCTCGACAAAAACTAGGGAAGGATGATTATGTCTTCATTTGAGCAAAAGGAAATACCGAAGCTCCAAAAATGGAGGTGGACATCTAAGAGTCCGCACAAAAAGACATGTTACCACGACGTAGCCGTTTGGGTGGAGCTGGAAAGTGCACGATTCTCATCTCCTGAAGGACGGTTCACAAGCAACGAATGGAGGAGCGACACCATTCAAACACGTAAAGCAATGACAAATAGTAAAACCAGACAGAGACCTATCAGCATACTCGTCTTTAACCGGTAATTTACATCTTTTGGAATTCAAAATTGCAAGAAAACATTTTGAAGCATTCGCGGAGTAACGATCGATGGACACCTCTCCGGTGGGTTGATAATGACTCTTGATACATGCCAAGTCACATTGATGGTTGGCCCTGCCACGATCATGACTAGCTGAACTGGGACATGAGCTGAAGCTGCTACATGAATAGACGAAGATGGCAGAGTAAAAGTATACTTCGCCTCGGAGTGAGAAGAACCCCCTTCTTCAGATTGCAAGCAAGTCAGATATCGCGAATTCATCCTACGTAAGGAAACTGATGTTTAAGACAATCAAGTGCATTCAACTCCTAAGTGTTTACTGAACGGAAGACGTTCGAATTCAAAATCGACATTTGTTGATCAAGGAACTCCGAGCGTCGATTGAGGACTAATGCGGTGTTTTATCAAAGTGATTGAAGTCCAATGAACCTCCAGGCCCTCAAACGAGGCCATCTCACATGGATAGTCCCACTGTTATTAAAAGCGCGCATATGCTCACATGCATACGCGCAACAATGCGCACCTGAAGCACTTCACTTAAGGTATGCAATGCGAATTGAACTATGCACGCGCGTCTATTGCTTATGCCCTATCGCAACGCGCTAAGCATGCACGCTCAATTGAAGCTGTGCAAAAATATGGGGAAAAGGGGAACAAAAGTAATTGACAAGCTTTGATCAAGTTTGACTGTCTAAAATAATTATGTTTTCCTTAATTGTGATTTTAACTCATGCACGCTTCAAACATTTGCCGCTTCAAACGAGATCTTCTTCTTCCAATGACTTCAACTCATATAACGCCCAAATAAACTTCTGTTCTTCTTTAATCCTTCTTTTCTTTTTGATATATTTCATCTGTAACTTCTATCTTCTGTTTTCTTTTTTTAATTTGTCTGCTATGTGCTTGTCAGTTTGTCTCAGTGGGTCTCTTCAGTACTGAAATGAGTTATTTAGTGGCGTATGTAGTCTGTTATGTCCTTGTTAATTTGTCTCATTGAGTTTTTTTTAGTATTGAAATGAGTTCTTTAGTTCTGTATGTATATGTCTGTATTCATTATATATATATATATATACATGTATACATATACGTATATATATTGTGTTTATATACGTTACATGTGCACATATATATAAGTTATATTTGGTACTTCTCTTTACTTTTTTTAATGGGGTCCTTCATCACTACTGTTTATCTTGTGTATGCTATATGCACACGTATATACAAGTTATATACACTGTTATTACGACGCTCGACTAGTCGATTAGTCAACATTGGAGCATCGTCTGGAAGAGTCGACTTGCCATTAATCAAGCTCGAACCCTAACTCACGAAGTCGAATTTGAACTCAAACCCTAAATCACGAAGTCGAAATCACGAACTTGAACCCTAACTCACGAAGTCGAAATCGATCTCAAATCACGAAGTCGAAATCACAAACTTGAATCCTAGATCATGAAATCGAAGTCGAACTTGTTTTATCAGTATTAACCCGAAGTCGAGCCCTAGTTGTTTGTTATAAAGTGCAATCATTTATTAATACACTGCAAAGATGTATATATTTATTTATATACTGCTATTCTGTATTAAGATATGTATATATATATATATATATATATATATATATATTTATTTATCGACTAGTTTATGACTAGTCTGACTAGTCGACTAGTTGGACCTCTATCGACTCGACTTGCCGCCGTAACAACCATGGTTATGTACATGGTGTGAGTAGTTATGTACAGGTTTTCTTTCTGCCTGTATAAGGACATAGCTACTGATTTTTGCGCCATAACTTTCCGAGTTTCTTTAGTTTTGTTTGTTTGTATTAAATTAATCCGTATAAACATAACAACTGCCATGCATTTCTTTCTAATACCACATTGTATATTCTTTAATGTTTACAGTCTCATTGTTTGATGTAGTGACGATTTGATTTTCCTATGAATGTGTTATTTTCTTTTAATTCATAAAGTTTACATTTTTTACATGTGCAAGATGTATCTATTTTTTTTTACACATTATGTGCCTTTCTTTAATGAAGCGTGCACTTGGCGTTTGCGCATTGCGCTTATGCTCCAAAGGATCTTGGCGTTTCGGTGTACGTCTCGCGTTTAATAATACTGGATAGCGCACTTAAGTCTGGATAAACTTTCTATATTATTTCTTTTATTTGAACTTGTTACCGATTTGAGAAATCGACAATGAATCCATTGCTTGAAGCGGCACGAGAAGCTCTTTATTACAGGACAATTGGACGTACGAATACAGTACGAAGAAAACGTCAGGCTCGAACTAGATCACGCCTCATTTTGATAAATCCGGATTTCGTGAAAATTACGCTAGTTATAATTCTTAAGTGTCAAAGTTTGAGCAAGGAAGTTCAATTCTTAATTTAAGAGCGTCTATTCATTCTGGAATTGTTTCTGAGGCACCTATGGTGCTATATGTTTAAGGCAATGCGTTCAATGTCCACAAGTTCTAACTAGTCATATGCAAGATAGTTCAGATCAACTCGATTTCAAATCTGGTCTGGATATATGCTCAAGTTGAGATCAAAATTGGGTTTTAAGTTCAAGTTTGTGTTGAATTAAGTTCTGTTAAAATTTAAAATTGGATTCAAATTCAAGTTAAATCTTCAACTAAGTTCGGACTTTGTCAAGCCTACGGTTCAAAACCAAATTGTCAAATCGAAGCACAAGAGGAGCAGGATACACGATGACCGAAGGCAGACCCTGGCTTTGACAAGAGGGGTCGAATCTTGGGGTTCGACCTAGATCTAGGGTTTGACTCGAACTGGGTAAACAAGCAGTTAGGATGAGCAAACCACGATGATGCAAGGTAGTAGTGTCAAGGGGCTGTGAAGGTGGTCGGTGACGACAGACGAGCTACGACGACGCTAGAATCGAATGGATCTGATCTTGAAGGTATGGGTTGGCTGTTATGAAAAATGAAAGGTGATAAAATGGCAATAAGATGGACTGGACTGAAGTGTACGCAAGGAGAATTTTTCCTAGAATCTGCTAAGTGAATGGATCAACATCGATCCATGGCCTATGGATCAGTATTGATCCGTCAGGACACGAGTATTTGCCATTAGAATTTCAACGCTCCCTCATCACCTCTTTATAAAGCACCCTATGAAGTTTGAACTCAAAATTTGAGGTTTGTGGACATGTGCATTTGTAACTTAGGAATCCGAGTTAAGAACTGACCGATCAAAGATAACTCCTCAAATAGATCAACTATTATGCTTAGGTCAATCAAACTATGAAATTCGAAGACAGAGCAGTCCAGAGCACATCTTGTTTACAATGAAGATGTACACCGAACGACAAATGTTAGCCTAATTTTTAATTCGAAAGAAGGATAAATGGAAATAAGAAGTCGAGGAGCCTAATTCACCAAATAGGATCAAGAGAAGGCAAGACAGAAGCCAACAAAGTTTAGGCTCGAAAATGTTTGTGTGTATGGATCAACATCGATCTATACCGTGTGCATCGGCACCAGTCTATGAGAATGCATTGGAATCATACAAAGGTTAAACCATGATAATCCTAAGCCTCTTGTTTTTGACCCTACACAAAGTTTGATGGAAATAGAACGTGCCGAACTCAAGATAATCGATAGACTGAACAACTTGAGGATGAATATGATGGCTCGATTCGCAAGCATGTAAAAATGAAGTCAAACATCATGAAACTTTGCAAATAACATCATGACAACACATGAAGATCAAGAAAGTGAACGAGAGCCTAGAAAACGCTAAGTGTATGGATTGGTACTAATTTATAGTTGTTGGCCAGACAGAGACCATGTTTTGGGCGAGGCCTAGTGGCATTCAAGTGGATCTTCTCAGCAGCGGCGGTGACTTGACCCAACTCGTCTCTGAACACTTATAAATACCCTTTTTTTCCTAACGGGATCTTATTTCTCCTTGTATATACTCTGCTAAATCACTATCTTAGCCTCAATTCTCTTTAGAGACAGTAAGAATTCTTCATTAAACTGAACTATTGTGATCTACTCCAATAATTGTTCGTGCTGGTGATTTGTGTTCCCTCCCTCTCTCTCTCTCTCTCTATCTATATATATATATATATATATATATATATATATATATATATATATATAGCTAGGTTCAATGACACCCCCAAATAGTGAGCACCTCTTTAGCCTCTCACTTTTCCACCACATATTTCCACTCTCTTTCCTTCCACTAACTCTCTCACCTTCCACTCAACTTAAAATAATATAAATGAAAGGTGGAAAATAGGGAGGTTAATAGGGATGCAGAATATGGGGTGCCATTGAACGCTCGTCATATATATATATATATATATATATATATATATATATATATATATATATATATATATATATATATCTTTCAAGGGCTATTCAAACTCTTGTAGTCAAAACTACTGTAATAGGCTTGGAGAATATAATGAATTAGTTGAAAGTGGATGTAGGCTTTATTAACAGTTGAACCACTATAAAACTTTGCGTTTTCTTCTCTTTGTGCTTTTTTATTTATTACTTTTTTCATTATTTGTATTATATATGTTGATATCTGAGTTATTTGCCTAGAAGGGCTGGTGCTTTCATACTAGTTGGTGCTAACGTATTTTCTGACGTTAACATACAAACAGTTATAAATATTATGTATGGTTCCATGACACCTTTTATCATGTTTTGCATCTAATACTATGAACTTTTGTATATCTTTAATCTATTTACAAATATTATCTCTAAACAAAATATGATCATTTTGAAATTTGTTTTTTTTTTTCTTTTCAAAATGATAAGTCATTATTAGCTGTTATGATATTTGTTTTAACTGTTAATTTTGAATATCAATTTTATTATGTTTGATGTATCATAGTAGATTTAAATTTAATAGAAATGGTCTTAAATGTAATGTGAACATATTCACAAAATATCATAACATTTTTAGTGTTGTAGCCAAATACGGTGGAGAAGCTTGAAGCTTGAAAGAGGGTGTCATGGAACCAGGGTTTTAAATCTCGGGTATCGATGGAGATTTTAATGACTTGGTATCGTATCGGGGGAGATCTCGAACGAGATGAGTGCACGGAGCTTAAAGTCCATCTCGGGGCCACATCAGAGTGTATTTTATGTTAAAATTTAATTTGATCACACAATATTATTTACTTTCACAAAAATATGTAGAAAAGTAAGGTTATATGATTTGTTGTAAATGAAACAATAGCTCATCAACATAATTTATAACACAAAAACATAGTGCTAGCTTATCAAATGTTTACTGAACAATGTGCAAAAAAAGCATGATGTCAAATTCATAGGTCACTGTACACAAGTCTGCCATACATAAAGATGTTAAAACTAGATGGTGTCCACTTCGTAATCTCTTATATTATTAGCAAGAAACTATAAAATGTACTTAACATAACACAAGGTAAGAAGCTATGGATGCATACTGCAAAAATAATTTCTGGTTTATGCATAGGGTTTAATAAAGTCCACTTATAGGAAAAGAATATAAAGTTTGAAAATGACAACAAACCGAACTTTATTGCAAGTAAAACATAACTTCATGACAAATAGAATTTCATTATAATGAAAAAAAAATCTACTTAACATTGCTGTGAAGAGCAAAGTTGTGTTGTCGAAAGCGAGAGTGAGTTGTCGAGAGTTGGAAGTGAGTGTGTGTTGTCGACATATAGAAGTGAAGTTTAGAACATGGAGTTCCATTTTTAGATGAGAGAATTCAATTATTTAACGAGGGAGGTTGATCTTTTGAGGAGAGAAATCAGATAACAAAGTAAAGGCCTGTGTCAATTGATGATGGGTTGAGAATCAGGTGGGCTCATTGTTATCACGTCGACGACTAATCGTCGACAAGTCGTCGACTAGTCGACCTGTCGCTCGATCAGTTTCGACGATGATCGACTTATTCAGTTCGACGATAATGGGCTTGACCCGGCCCAGGAACCCTAATTTTTGGAACGACAGCGGTAAAACGAGATCGATATTTTACCTGGACGAGAAACCCTAATTTCTCGGATCGACAACTGCTGCTCCTCGCGAAGTCGAAGGCATATGCGAAGTCGGAAAAGGCGTATGCGAAGTCGAAGGTGCATGCGAAGTCGAATACGATGAAGTTTCTTCTTCTTCTTTTTTTTCTTCCTTTTTGAAACAATCTGCGTGTTTTGCGATTTGACTGGAAGCTCTAATTTCTGCGTGGCCGATGGGAGAAAGTAACAGCTGTATGCCACTGTATGCCCTAATTTCTGGTTGGGCTGGCCTTTATTTGGGCCTCTAAACCTTTGTGGCGTTATTTTTTTGGTTTTATGCCCACCAGAGAACAAGTATGTCACTGTATTAAACAAATGCGAATTTGAACTTATTATAAATTTATAATTATATCCAATTTTATTGTATATTTAGGTCTAACAAATATATATATATATATATATATATATATGTATATAAAAGACTTGTCGACTAGTCACGACTAGTCGGGCGATTTGTCGACTAGTCTTCTAGACGGTAGTGGCTCGACTTGGCGTCGTGATAACCTTGGGTGGGCTTTATATTTTCAAAAAATAAAAACAATAAATCGGCCGATATCTTAGAATATCGTTGCGCTCTAAATATCGGTCGATATTCGTAAATATCGAACGATATATTCAAAACAAGATATCAATATATATCTTATGTTTCATTTCGTTTCAGCCTTCAACCGAGATCTCGGTTGAGATGGCCGAGATTTAAAACATTGCATGGAACTATCCTCATATGTATGTGTGTGTGTATGTGTATGAGCATCTATATGTATAAGAGGGAGATAGAGATCCTAGCCTCTTCTTTATGCGGTTCTCTCGTTGTTCTTTCTGCCTTCGTCTTAAAAAAAAAAAAAAAAAAAAAACGTGTATACATATAAACCACTTGCTTTTGAGATCTAAACAAGATATTATAGCACTTCAATACTCAAGGTTGTAAAATTTGTTTGCCAAGTGTTGGACGTATATATGGGTCAAAGATTAATCGCTTAGATGAAGATCAATTCAGGATTGATCAGAGCCAAGTTATGCGTTTTTTGATAACTCATGTATTTTGGATAAAGTTTAATGTTTTATTTAGCGTCGATTAATATAATTGAAAATTTGATATTTTTGGTAACTTATGACACCGAACCTTAATTAATGCCTAGCAACTATCCAAATACATGTTTTAATTTTTGCCTAAGGTCATAAACCATGTCTAGGTTGGCTTAGACAAATCGCTACACGGTAAGCCTCATTGGCTCTTAGGGGAGGCCTAGTTGGAGGCTTAAAAGATTTTTACAACAGTTTACGACACCTGTCACCTTCAAAAATCATAATTCAGCATGTGTCATCTAATTCGATAGAGTTAAAAATTTCAAAACAATCTAATTTTTTGCATAGCTAGTCTCAATTGCTATAGATTATATTTATCAAAAACTGTGTTTTTAAAATTTTGAGGTAAAATGGCAAAACGGGCTAGGAGTGACTACTTAATGATGGGGCTATGGATCCCCTCATTTATGAATGTGTGTGTGTGCCTTCGACGTCTTTTTGTGCCAAACATATTCAAAATGAAACAGTTCATGGATATGATCATTTTCTATCATAATCATTTTCACAAAAATTTGGAATATGTCAAAAGCTTTTAACTCGCTTAAAATTATATTTTAAATTGATGAATTAAATAAGCATTTTCAGTGGCTCATATTAATTTTGTGA
>JASFAX010003942.1:0-40949 GCA_030737875.1 Allium sativum
TAAGCTATGAAATGAAAGCCTAGAGAACCCCATTACCCTATAACTACCCTATAACGTGCACGTAAAGGAATCAAACCTTAGCAGAGAAGTAAAGTATCATAGGTAAGTCTTCATAGCCATGTTATCTTAGCTACGTGCGAGCAAGGTAAGTGTACTTTCCTCCTGTCAAGCCTAATAAAACAGTATTCCTACCCTAAGCTAACACTTCACACAGAACTCTGCTGACAAAGACTTCTTGGCAAAGACATGAACCTAATCTAAACCTATGTGTACAAAAACTTAACAGCAAAGTCTACATATACCCTTTCTTAGCGTTTAAGTATTTTAGAATATATATTTGTACCCTTTCGATGGATTGACAGCCAAGAGTACGGCATATTTCTTTTCATAACACTGTAGCCACCTCTTTTCAACAGTGCAACAAAGCATGTATACGTACCAACCCCTAGCCTATTTTACAAACCCATTCACCTAGTTTTAGGGTAGCTGCTATCCTATTCCTTACTCGTTAAGGAATGTTAATCCATAAATACACTAGCAACGCATGGGTTCTTCGATCCACCTAAATACAGAAATGCAAGCTTCTCTTCTCTTCTCGGTTTTTGCCGTAAGTTCTTAAGACACGAAATAAAAACAATAGGAAATTTGTTAGTGAAAATAAGGGGCATGCGAGATGGAGTGAGCAAAAGTGGTGTTCTTGGTGCTGATTCTCGGTGGTGTGTGAGCAAGAGAGGAGGCCGAGCTTCTGTGAAAGGCTGAAGCAAAATTCGAAGTATGCAAGGTAGGGAAACTTGTGGCATTGGGAGGCAGTCGCGGACGGGTTTGTTTGAAGCAGATCTGGTAGCGTATGAAGTGTAGTGGAGAGATCTGAAGTGGGCTTTAATTAGAAATAGTGAAAGCAAGGGGGATTAACGTGATGGGGGTAATGGCGAGCACGTTGAACGTGCTGTGCATGCGGAGATTGGTGTATGAAATAATGCACGTGTGGTTGGCGTGTTATAATTGGAAGGGGGAGGAGTTGAAACATATGAAAAGGTGGAGCGTGAAGTGAAGTGGTGGAGTCATTCACGGGTGCAAGCTATTTCAATGATGAAGGAGAATGCGGGTGGAAATAGTGTGCTACAGGCGGTGTGAATGAAGAGGATACTGGAAGCACACCTTTCGTTTGAACGTGAAGAGCATTAGGAGACAGGCCGAGTATTTTTATCTTGCTGGGCTTGGGCTGTAAATGAATTTAACAAAAAAGAAAAAGGGGTATAAAGAAGCAGGTGAGCAATGAAAGAAGTGGTCCTGGATATTTCATGAGAACAGTAAACGAAGGTTTGAACCGGCCCATAAACAACTGGGCAGGAGCGAGTTAACTAGCCGTCATATCTTTAAGCAAGGAATTGGACCAAGATGAAGATGTTGGAATCGTTGTAAGGAGGATGTGTGTACGGGTGATTAAAGAAGCACATCAACATGGCAGTGTTTAAGATTTTGAAGTGGAGTGCGCGGTGTCGGTGAGGGGCGTCGAGATGATCATTATAGTGTTGGTGCACGTGCACCGTACACACAAATGCACAGAATCTTGGACTGATGAAAAACAGAATGGGTGAAGGAGAAGACACTGTTCATAAGGAATAATGCAGAAATTAAAGCGCCGGGTATAATCGACGGACGCAAATCGTTATTTAACGGTTAACGCGCCAAGGTGAGTAAATTCACTCACTCTGATCTATTTAAAATATTTTATTTTAATATTTGATTGAATGCTGTGTGATGGCCGTTTAGGTAGATTACAATTAAATTGGTTAAAAATATTTATATCGTTGCATATATTGATACTGATCCCCTCGATTATAATATTCCATTGTATGAAATTCGTGTTATTGGTATTGACTGACATCTGTGGATGGAGGAAACCGGTTAGAGGAATCAAATCGGATTCCTCATTATTTGTATGTACTGTTTGTTTTATATTATTTATATATACACGGTCTGAACTGAAATAACATTATTAGGAATTAGAACTAAAATTCGATGATGTCAAACGTAATAAAGTAAGTTATTTTAGGAATTATAATCTGATAGGATAGCAAATATTTAGATTTAAACAACAAGTTATAATAGGATATGAAATCGATATTTAGTTATAAACCTGATATTGATTTAATAAGAACCTGACTTAGAAACAGAGTTATTAGATGAAGAGGATATAGCAGCATATTACAGTAGCTATAAAATAGAATATAGCAGCATATTACAGTAGCTATAAAAGAGGATATAACAGCATATTACAGTAGCTATAAAAGAGGATATAGCAGCATATTGCAGTAGCTATAAAAGAGAATATAACAGCGTATTGCACTAGTTAGAAAAGAGAATATAGCAGCGTATTGCATTAGTTAAATATAACGGTTTTAAAGTGAGTCGATAAGTTATAATGTTAAAGAAATTAGAACCCGTTGTACGTTGGTTGAGTTGAGTAACTTTCGAGGCGTCAATCTGATGTTGGTTTCGGCCTTCGGGGTTGATACTTAGAAATTTATTCACTTACCGATTTATAACGAGGAACTAATAGAGTAGAAGTGGAGGGAAGTAAGGAAGAGTTTAATAAAATATGGGAAACTAGAAAGTTAGTATTAAATAAAAGGACCAGTGTTTGTGAATGGATGTTTGTTTTTACTTGGATAGTTAAATAACCGACTATCGAAGTGTTTTGACCATCGTTGTCAATACGGAGAGACCGGTTGGATATATTACCTGAAAACCACTCCGTATAGGCATAAGCGCTGCAAATTAGATTATGCTGAAGATTTGAAGACGGAGTGAAATGCAAGGGTCGTCCAGTTCCAGAATGGTGCTTTCTGTTTGTCCAGTCCCAGGACAACTTGTATGGACGAGTGTCTGACAGAGTATACCTAACAAATCACGTACAGTTGATCTCTTAAAGGTATTACGTCTGGTGGCGGAGGAATTCGTTCCTCTTAGCTTTTTATACCCGTGATATTTTTGGAAATCGATTAGTGAATTGACGGGTTTGACGATGTGGCATTCAAAGTGAATGGTGATCAGATGTTCTGAAGATGGACGTAGCCTCTAGCCTCACAACCGGGAATGACAGAAGTTGGGCTAGGCAGCATGGCTAGTTGGGTCATCCCCAAGCAGGGTGTATTGTCACCGATCTAGAGAAAATTCATATTTATACTTCTTTTCGATTCTGTATCTTCGGATGACGGTTGGATGGCCTACAACCGTGGTGGCAATATATTCGCGACACTCAAGCTAAATGAGTGAGCGGTCATGTGCGGCCGGGTTGCAAGACGTTCTTGTTGAACCCTGAGTGTATCCCCTCTAGAGTACACTATTCAGAAGGTGCTCCCATACCTTGTCTGTTGAAATCCATTATCCGATAAGCGCCCTGCGGTTTATGATTTTATACTATATATATGTGGAGCGTGAGATGCAAGCGTTCTGCTACTTGATGATTTAATTGAGTAGACATTATTATAATATCACTGAAGTTTGATACAAAAATATGTTGGGTTATAGTAAGGTAAAAACCGTCCATGTTTATGTGTGGGTTGGTCTTACTATTACCTTCTTGTTTGGAAAAGGATTTTCAAAGTTAAACAGTATGGTTGGAATTTACTCACACCAGTCCCATGACTGACCCAGAGTTTATTTTGTTTGTTTTCCCTAAACTCTTGGGTGCCCAAATTTGTACGGGCAGTCAAGTGTTTCAGGCTTTGCAGATTCACTTGGAGGAGCTCAAAAGCAGGAAGCTTCACCATTAGTTATGTAGAGTTATTTCCGCTGTGATATGATGTATTGTACTCTGATAATGGTATGTATATACAATACAGTTTTGTATTCAAAGTTATGTTATATAATACATCTTATTTTGTTCCGCTGCGAGTTTCGTGTTACTCTGATTTTGTTCAGTTGTGATCTTCTTCTTCTTCTATTCTATTAGTTCTATCTTTTCTTTCTCACCCTCTAAATTCTTCTATTAATGTCCCGGTATTTTTCGATGCTTGAATAGTCAACAGTGTGTTTTTATGTTGATTTTCTGGGTCGAAAATCCCGGCCGCTACAGTTGGTATCAGAGCTAAAGGTTAAGTGATTTACCTTGGCTCTGTGGCGTAACTCAATAGAGATGGGGTTAGAAATATCCTAGATTGAGTTTGAGTGGATATAAATGAGTGCGTATTTGTAATCAATATAAAAACTGTTTTATATTGTGTTGGTTGATCTGTTGAGTGGTATATAAATTCCAGATCGGCGCGTTTGGCTGACGAGGTCGATAGGGATTTATAAACGCTTGGATAGAGAGATTCGACATAGTATTGTTTTGAAAGAGGGTAAATGAAAATATTTTTACCATAAATATATTTTGATATAAAAAGAAGTATATAACTTGATAATATTATAATATTGGATATGTGATCATTATCATGATCGAATAAGATTTATAATTGAGTTGGTAATATAAATAACCAATCGAAATATTATAATATGCAAAATCAAATGAACTAAATCTGAATTTAAAACTAGAATTGAAATTAAACTCTGGGAGTTTGAAAAGGTGTTTGAAATTGAATTTGAAATTGAATTTGAATTGAATATATGGGAATTTTAAAATCCTGGGAGATTTGAAATTGTTTTCAAGTGCTGTGAAGATATTTTGAAGTCATTCCAAAAGTAAAAGTGTTTGAAATTAAGTTTTGATAGTGATATAGTATTGAACTCACTTCGATCACTGGAAAATAACCCTGATGATGAACCATGGCATCATCAGTGTAATTTTCGAGTTTCTAAAGTGACGAATTACTACCAAAGATTTTGTTTGAGGAAATAAGTTGTTTTGAATTGTTATTGTTATGTATATATGATTTCATACTGATTTGAAATAAAGACCCAGGAATTTAAATATTCTGAATTTTAACTTATGAGTTAAATATATTGGAACAATAAAAGTGGATAAATTTGAACTTAAGTTAGTTACATAAAAAAAAAAAATTGGAATTTAGTTGAGGTTAGTTAAGTGGAAATCGGATTGGAATAGAAATAACCTGGCAAAGTGATTTAATTTGTGGAATAAGATTTTGGAATGGATTTGGAAGGTGAGTAAGAGCTTGGAATTAGGATCGGAACTTGAATTTTGAAATGAAATTAAGCTTCGATAAAACGAATGATCAAAGTGGATGATGAATTGATTGGAGATCGACCAAGGATTGATTTATGGGGATGTGAAGTATGAAATTTCAATCAAGCAGGTTGAGAGGAGTTAGAATTAGAGCATCTTCACTTCTTAGCAATTTCGAGGACGAAATTATTTTAAGGGGGAAGGACTGTAACGTCCCGCAATTTTAACAGTTTGTATTTGAATATTTAATCAGTTTAAATATTTAATTTGTTATATAAGTGGACTTATATATTAATTAAAACGAAGTTGAACGTATAAAAATATATATTAAATATGCAACTTTTTATTTGGGGTATTGTGCACCCTGTATCGGTATTTCGAGGTTTCAAAATACGAGTCAAACTACCGATATTTTTATATTTTTGAGATCGTGACACCTCGTTGAGCACGACTGCACTTTTACTTCTGTCCGAGGCAGCTCATATATGAATGGAGTTTTGTAATGAAGTGCACGAACTTTAAAGTATAACTATATCATAATAAATAAAATATATAGCTATTTCTTACCCATTAAGCTATGAAATGAAAGCCTAGAGAACCCCATTACCCTATAACTACCCTATAACGTGCACGTAAAGGAATCAAACCTTAGCAGAGAAGTAAAGTATCATAGGTAAGTCTTCATAGCCATGTTATCTTAGCTACGTGCGAGCAAGGTAAGTGTACTTTCCTCCTGTCAAGCCTAATAAAACAGTATTCCTACCCTAAGCTAACACTTCACACAGAACTCTGCTGACAAAGACTTCTTGGCAAAGACATGAACCTAATCTAAACCTATGTGTACAAAAACTTAACAGCAAAGTCTACATATACCCTTTCTTAGCGTTTAAGTATTTTAGAATATATATTTGTACCCTTTCGATGGATTGACAGCCAAGAGTACGGCATATTTCTTTTCATAACACTGTAGCCACCTCTTTTCAACAGTGCAACAAAGCATGTATACGTACCAACCCCTAGCCTATTTTACAAACCCATTCACCTAGTTTTAGGGTAGCTGCTATCCTATTCCTTACTCGTTAAGGAATGTTAATCCATAAATACACTAGCAACGCATGGGTTCTTCGATCCACCTAAATACAGAAATGCAAGCTTCTCTTCTCTTCTCGGTTTTTGCCGTAAGTTCTTAAGACACGAAATAAAAACAATAGGAAATTTGTTAGTGAAAATAAGGGGCATGCGAGATGGAGTGAGCAAAAGTGGTGTTCTTGGTGCTGATTCTCGGTGGTGTGTGAGCAAGAGAGGAGGCCGAGCTTCTGTGAAAGGCTGAAGCAAAATTCGAAGTATGCAAGGTAGGGAAACTTGTGGCATTGGGAGGCAGTCGCGGACGGGTTTGTTTGAAGCAGATCTGGTAGCGTATGAAGTGTAGTGGAGAGATCTGAAGTGGGCTTTAATTAGAAATAGTGAAAGCAAGGGGGATTAACGTGATGGGGGTAATGGCGAGCACGTTGAACGTGCTGTGCATGCGGAGATTGGTGTATGAAATAATGCATGTGTGGTTGGCGTGTTATAATTGGAAGGGGGAGGAGTTGAAACATATGAAAAGGTGGAGCGTGAAGTGAAGTGGTGGAGTCATTCACGGGTGCAAGCTATTTCAATGATGAAGGAGAATGCGGGTGGAAATAGTGTGCTACAGGCGGTGTGAATGAAGAGGATACTGGAAGCACACCTTTCGTTTGAACGTGAAGAGCATTAGGAGACAGGCCGAGTATTTTTATCTTGCTGGGCTTGGGCTGTAAATGAATTTAACAAAAAAGAAAAAGGGGTATAAAGAAGCAGGTGAGCAATGAAAGAAGTGGTCCTGGATATTTCATGAGAACAGTAAACGAAGGTTTGAACCGGCCCATAAACAACTGGGCAGGAGCGAGTTAACTAGCCGTCATATCTTTAAGCAAGGAATTGGACCAAGATGAAGATGTTGGAATCGTTGTAAGGAGGATGTGTGTACGGGTGATTAAAGAAGCACATCAACATGGCAGTGTTTAAGATTTTGAAGTGGAGTGCGCGGTGTCGGTGAGGGGCGTCGAGATGATCATTATAGTGTTGGTGCACGTGCACCGTACACACAAATGCACAGAATCTTGGACTGATGAAAAACAGAATGGGTGAAGGAGAAGACACTGTTCATAAGGAATAATGCAGAAATTAAAGCGCCGGGTATAATCGACGGACGCAAATCGTTATTTAACGGTTAACGCGCCAAGGTGAGTAAATTCACTCACTCTGATCTATTTAAAATATTTTATTTTAATATTTGATTGAATGCTGTGTGATGGCCGTTTAGGTAGATTACAATTAAATTGGTTAAAAATATTTATATCGTTGCATATATTGATACTGATCCCCTCGATTATAATATTCCATTGTATGAAATTCGTGTTATTGGTATTGACTGACATCTGTGGATGGAGGAAACCGGTTAGAGGAATCAAATCGGATTCCTCATTATTTGTATGTACTGTTTGTTTTATATTATTTATATATACACGGTCTGAACTGAAATAACATTATTAGGAATTAGAACTAAAATTCGATGATGTCAAACGTAATAAAGTAAGTTATTTTAGGAATTATAATCTGATAGGATAGCAAATATTTAGATTTAAACAACAAGTTATAATAGGATATGAAATCGATATTTAGTTATAAACCTGATATTGATTTAATAAGAACCTGACTTAGAAACAGAGTTATTAGATGAAGAGGATATAGCAGCATATTACAGTAGCTATAAAATAGAATATAGCAGCATATTACAGTAGCTATAAAAGAGG
Organism: Allium sativum; assembly: GCA_030737875.1. Classification (NCBI taxonomy): domain Eukaryota; kingdom Viridiplantae; phylum Streptophyta; class Magnoliopsida; order Asparagales; family Amaryllidaceae; genus Allium; species Allium sativum. The sequence goes on from JASFAX010003942.1 coordinate 7,966, forward strand.
ATATAACAGCATATTACAGTAGCTATAAAAGAGGATATAGCAGCATATTGCAGTAGCTATAAAAGAGAATATAACAGCGTATTGCACTAGTTAGAAAAGAGAATATAGCAGCGTATTGCATTAGTTAAATATAACGGTTTTAAAGTGAGTCGATAAGTTATAATGTTAAAGAAATTAGAACCCGTTGTACGTTGGTTGAGTTGAGTAACTTTCGAGGCGTCAATCTGATGTTGGTTTCGGCCTTCGGGGTTGATACTTAGAAATTTATTCACTTACCGATTTATAACGAGGAACTAATAGAGTAGAAGTGGAGGGAAGTAAGGAAGAGTTTATAAAAATATGGGAAACTAGAAAGTTAGTATTAAATAAAAGGACCAGTGTTTGTGAATGGATGTTTGTTTTTACTTGGATAGTTAAATAACCGACTATCGAAGTGTTTTGACCATCGTTGTCAATACGGAGAGACCGGTTGGATATATTACCTGAAAACCACTCCGTATAGGCATAAGCGCTGCAAATTAGATTATGCTGAAGATTTGAAGACGGAGTGAAATGCAAGGGTCGTCCAGTTCCAGAATGGTGCTTTCTGTTTGTCCAGTCCCAGGACAACTTGTATGGACGAGTGTCTGACAGAGTATACCTAACAAATCACGTACAGTTGATCTCTTAAAGGTATTACGTCTGGTGGCGGAGGAATTCGTTCCTCTTAGCTTTTTATACCCGTGATATTTTTGGAAATCGATTAGTGAATTGACGGGTTTGACGATGTGGCATTCAAAGTGAATGGTGATCAGATGTTCTGAAGATGGACGTAGCCTCTAGCCTCACAACCGGGAATGACAGAAGTTGGGCTAGGCAGCATGGCTAGTTGGGTCATCCCCAAGCAGGGTGTATTGTCACCGATCTAGAGAAAATTCATATTTATACTTCTTTTCGATTCTGTATCTTCGGATGACGGTTGGATGGCCTACAACCGTGGTGGCAATATATTCGCGACACTCAAGCTAAATGAGTGAGCGGTCATGTGCGGCCGGGTTGCAAGACGTTCTTGTTGAACCCTGAGTGTATCCCCTCTAGAGTACACTATTCAGAAGGTGCTCCCATACCTTGTCTGTTGAAATCCATTATCCGATAAGCGCCCTGCGGTTTATGATTTTATACTATATATATGTGGAGCGTGAGATGCAAGCGTTCTGCTACTTGATGATTTAATTGAGTAGACATTATTATAATATCACTGAAGTTTGATACAAAAATATGTTGGGTTATAGTAAGGTAAAAACCGTCCATGTTTATGTGTGGGTTGGTCTTACTATTACCTTCTTGTTTGGAAAAGGATTTTCAAAGTTAAACAGTATGGTTGGAATTTACTCACACCAGTCCCATGACTGACCCAGAGTTTATTTTGTTTGTTTTCCCTAAACTCTTGGGTGCCCAAATTTGTACGGGCAGTCAAGTGTTTCAGGCTTTGCAGATTCACTTGGAGGAGCTCAAAAGCAGGAAGCTTCACCATTAGTTATGTAGAGTTATTTCCGCTGTGATATGATGTATTGTACTCTGATAATGGTATGTATATACAATACAGTTTTGTATTCAAAGTTATGTTATATAATACATCTTATTTTGTTCCGCTGCGAGTTTCGTATTACTCTGATTTTGTTCAGTTGTGATCTTCTTCTTCTTCTATTCTATTAGTTCTATCTTTTCTTTCTCACCCTCTAAATTCTTCTATTAATGTCCCGGTATTTTTCGATGCTTGAATAGTCAACAGTGTGTTTTTATGTTGATTTTCTGGGTCGAAAATCCCGGCCGTTACACTCGTATACCCAATTTATAATGTCTATGTTGAAACCACACTTAAAAATTGCAATTTTGTAAAATTTGTATACAAACAATGTTAATATATAAATTAAGTGGTGATGTAGTCAAGTTAACAATAAAAGCATGCAAAACATCCACATGCAAATAAACAAAATGGTAAACAAGTAACATACAAATTCCAGCTTTAATCCAACAGAAATAATAATGAGTCGGCTTTTGATAAGACTATATCCAGCCCTAATAGCAATCGAGTCGGGATTGAATTAGGCATGGATGGTAAAAGTACATATTTGTATCAATAAGGTTTGGGTAAACTCCGTTCGAAATCCATACCGTGGATTTCCTCCCTATAAGAGCATCTCTAGTATGGAAGGAGAAACAAGAGTGAGGAACAAATTTAAAAGCTTGGATTTGTTCCATTTCTTCAACAGGCAAGTGGGAGGAAACTAGTATGAGTGACAATTAAACCCAACTCGATGTACTCAGATCCGGCCAAACGGGTCTCGATTTTAGGCATGTCAAGTATTTTAGGGTTGAAGCTATATATTTCAAATACCTAAAGTTAACCTGAGCTTTGGTACGAGTCTAGTGGGGGCATGTTAGAGTCTAGCTAGGTAATTACGTTAAAATGAATTTGAATCTTTTTTGGTCAGTTTTATTAGGTCTTTGTAATATTTTTCATAATCTAGATCTAACTATAGACTCAATGGTTTTGGGTCTTTTGGGCCGGTTTTACGGTTCTCGATTCTAATTGCAAGCCTTAAAATTAGTTTTATTTTTACAATATAAATGATTTTCAGAAAATCATTTATAGGCATTTGGTTTAATAACTAAAATCCTTTTTGTTTAAGCAGTGGTATATACAACATAAATAGTTTATATCATAAACGATTTTCTAATTATCATTTATAGATCATCGCTTAATAAAACTATATGGAAAAATCTCGGCTTGTTTCATTTTCCTTCGCTCGAATCGACACTACTGCATCGTGGAGAAATGAAATCAAATATGGATGTAATACCTTTAAAATTTAGATAACATTGTTTGAAAATTTAATTGGTTAAATTAAATGAGAATAATGCGGTAAAGTAGGGAAGGAGATTTGCATCTAATAAACTAACTAGTAGGTTGGTCTTAGAAACAAATTAATCAAAATAGGCTAAAAAAAGGATATACGAGGAGGGTAAAGTGACTAATTTTGGGCCCTTATATATTCTTATATCCTACCACATTTGTTTCACCTCACATTCATTTTCTAAAACCTAAATAAAATAAAATAAGGAAGACTGACTATTAAAGTAAGGAAAGAAGTAGAAGAAAATGAAGCTAGGTTTTAGAGTTTGGAAAACAACATCAACAAATCTCACAAGCTATAGTAATCAAGGTGAATAATACTCTTATCTCTATGTTTCGGTTATCTGGTAATATCCAAAAAATTTGTGTGCGTTCATGATGATTTTTCATGATTGAAACGATGCTATGTGGTGGTTAATCATAAGCTATGTTTGATATGAATTATATGCTTTATGTGCATGAAAATGGATAGTTGTTAGGTCAAAACCTATAGTTAGAAATCTTCCAATGCCATGAAATTTTAGTGATGTTTTTTATATGATTTTGGAGATGAGTTTTGAATTTTATAATTATTTATGATTGTATGAATATATTATGAATTTTCTAATTGGAACTGTTTGGGAAATACTTGTATGTTAATTATAACTTTCATATATTCATATGAATATTTTATACTTTGTCTGGTACAAAGTATTGTAAAAAGATTGATTCAGTTTGTATTTTATTTACTAGCCAATGAGAATTTGATAAATATGGAGTAGGTATAAAGTATCACTTTATAAAAAAGAAGTTCAGTTTTACCTATATTTATTGTCAGTGCCACTGTCATTTCTGGAAGCAAAGCTCTGATACTTTCAGAAGCCACATTTCGGTAGCGTTGGATACTTGGAATATCACAATATGATATATGAAGTATTTAGACATCCTCTTCTTACCTTCTACATGAGCTATTGTATTAATATTTATACATTTTGAAAGTTTACAGCTCCATAAGAAGTTTTCGCCTCCACTTCTTCGACGGGGACGAGGGAGTGTCTTTTATAAAAAAGAACAACCTTGTATAAAGGACTCTATACCTTTCGGGAGAATCCGAAGGGAGTCTTATTTTTATTTTTTTTAACTTGAAGTTTATGTTTCCAAAACTTTGAAGCCACTGCCTATTACGACATGCCTTTATAAGCTTGTTTTTCTATCTTATTTCCTTGGATGTAGTAAACGGTATGTAAGGTAGCCTTTTTACTAAAGCTTTGTGCTTTCGCCTCTACGGCTACTGGCGTTGGCAATGACAACAAGGAGAGTTTACTTATTGTTGTGTAAAGGAGTTAGAGGCTTCTTCCTCTACACCTTGTCGTCATGGTTTGACGTCGGGTCTTGTTTGGTTGCTTGCTCGAACGAATCCAGAAGGGGTACCTTTCAGGGGAAATTGCAGGGAGCCGGAGGGGTTTGCCTTTAGAGTAAATGAATGCCTGTTTGTAAAGCAAGAAGAGGGTTACCTTTCAGAGCCGTTTGATTATAAAACTTAACAGGACACCAATGAAAGTTGCATATGTTATTTGACGGGCAACCATGGATTCGACATTTGCATTTATGTAAACATTAGGGGAACCAATAAGTGAAATAAATTGGGGGAACCAATTAACTTAAATAACAAGGGGATGAGCCTTTGGTCCCATTGTTAGTGAGGGTGTACCTTACGAAACATGAGACGAGGATCGGAAAGGGAAGTGGTTGCTTGCCTAGCAAGAGGGTACCTTGAGATGCACAACATGGAAACCAAGTAGTATTGGTTCCATTGTTAGTGAGGGGGTACCTTATGAAGCATGGAAGGGGAACTGAAGTAAAGAATGAAAACGATAGGAAGTTAATAGAATCTGTTAAGATAGAAAGTCAGAAATAACGAGGATGGAGAATCCATTGTGTGTTGCATATTGCACATTTATATTGTCACTTAAATTATTGTGGCTTTCGTACTAACCACGGAAGTGTAGGAGCACAGGGTTGGTTTCGAAGGTAGCTTGATACTAGCGAGGGGAACCCGTTCTGCAATGAGGTGTGGTCCCGCTATATAGATACCTTTGTATCGGGCATAAAAGATTATTATTCACACCAGTCTGTTAACTAGCCAAAGTTTTTGTTTTACCTTTAACTATCGATTACTCATTTGAGTAAGTCGAGAGTTAGGGTCTTTTAGGTTCTTCTTAAAATAAGCTTCCAGAGGCGAGCATGAGGCTATAACTAATTAGGAGTTTTGCTGTTTGTTTTATTTCGTCGTACGTATCAACAGAGTTATAATTGCCTACATAGTCAGGATCTGATCAACCGAGGGGGCATCTTTATCTTCATATGTCGTTCTCAAGGATGATATTTTGTAATAATTTGTATTTTCTCTAAATAGATTGTGCGAAAGGGATGCATAAATAAAATAATTATCAATGAATGTTTTGTGAAGTTTTTCATACTCGTGTCTTATGATTTATAAATATCCAATTTTCCATTACTAAAGGTTGACACTAGAGATGGCTGCAACATCTGTAGGGTTAAGCTTTCAATCTTGGAGAATGGGATCTTACGAATTTTGCATCATAACATATGTTTATGCAAATTTAAAAGAATACATTCCCCATAATAATTTTTAAATTAAAATCTAAAGATCAGATAAATATTCTAAGGGTTGGGATAACGAAACTATTATGCATTTTTATTTGTATTATATAGTATGTATATGTTTATAGTCTTATGGTCACCCTTCAGTACCTTACTGAAGTTTATTTATAGAAGAAGAGAGTAAGACAAGGAGAAAATAAGTGCAAGAATAAATATTGGTGGCGGAAGCACCACATCTAACGAAAACGTTGGCCTGAAGAGGGAGGTCAAGGCCAAAGGGCCAACGAGGACCAAGATGATGCTAACCTATAAGTGGATATGGAGAACTTATTCCAAACTTTTATCCAGATGTTGCAAGCTGGAACCTTTGTCGGTTCCGGAGGAGTGAATCCTGGAGAGCTAGCTGGACACAACTATGCGGAATTGAGCAGGGATTATATTAGCTTGGGTGCATTCCATGGAACAGGAGATGCTACTGCTATTGACAGTTGGCAGTTGCATTGTGAAAGAATCTTCGAAGACTTAGGCTTGATTGATGAGCAAAAGAGAAGATTGGCTTTGAGACAACTGCAGGGTAACACTTCTACATTGGTGGAATGATGTTACATTTATGACATCGGAGGAAGGAGTCACATGAGAAGACTTTCAAAGAAGGCTTAGGGGAAGGTTTATGTCAAAAGCTTCCCAGTCTATGATGATGAGAAGGTTTGTTGATTTAAAGTAAAAATACATGATAGTGATTGAGTATGCCGCTAGGTTCGATGGATTGCCTCGTTATGCTCGAGGGACAATTGACATTGTCGTTTTGAGGAATGAGATATTCATCAAGGGGCCATGGTTTGAGATTAGGAGGGCAACTATGCCTTATTTGTGGGACCCAGTGATAATGTTGTGGAGATGACCATTCGTAACAAAGAGTTGCTTACAGAAGGAGGGAGCCAGGGCTATTAGTGGAAGAAAAGGGAATTCTTCAAGGGCGAGAAGAATCCCAAAGAAGGAAAGCCCAAGAAGGATAAGGACGAAGTTGTTTGCTTTTAATGTCACCAGAAGGGTCACTATTTGATAATACAAGGCAGCAGAAGCTAATACCATTTTTGAAAAGCAAATTGTTAGGTGCTTCGATTGCAATCAACATGACCACTACAAAGACAAATGTCCGGAAGCAGCTAAGGATAAAGCGATGGCTGTGGAACTTTCGTCTTTTTGACCTACTGCTGCGAAAAATGGGAAGACAGTGCTGAAAGTACGCTTTTGTTTCATAGCATACATGTTTGGGTTTTGTTTGACAATTGTGCATCACAATCATTTATCTTTAGATATATAGTAGATAAATTTTCTTTAGAACCATCATACCTTGTTACATTCTTTAGGGTGGCTAATCCTATAACGTGGTACGTAATTCTAGGATTGAGATGCGATAACCTATAATTTCAATTGTTAGGTTATACATTTGTTTGTAACTTATATCTGTTTGATTTTGAGGGTTTCAGGATTATTTTAGGTATGGATTATTTGAGTTATTATAATGCGAGAATATTGTGTCAAAGTAGAGAATTGTCATTGAAACATCATGGTAGCACCGATATGATTGTATTCTTCGTGAAAAGATTAATTCTGCAAATATCTTCCTTACTGAGTGTTTTGAAATTGGAGGAAGTGGTATGTAGCATTCTTATTGTTAAGGAATTTGCTGACATCTACGAATCAGTAACAAGCCTGCTGTCGAAAAGAGCTATTTAGTTCTGGATTGAACTTGTGTCGAGAGCTAAGCCACTGTGTGGGCTACCAAGCCGAATGACCCCTTTAGAGATGAAGGAGTTGAAGGTGAAACCTTTTGAGTTGGACGGTAAAAGCTTCATTCGTCCAAGTAGTTCGCCTTAGGGTGCATCAACGGTATTTGTGAAGAAGCCCGATGGATCGTTCAGAATGTGTATTGATTATTGAAAGCTCAACAAAGGGAAAATGAAGCATCGGTATCATTAGCCTCTTATTAATGATTAGTTTGATCAGTTGAGCGAAGCAAAAGTGTTTTCTCAGTTGGATTTGGTTGTTGGGTTTCATTAGTTGAGGGTAGCGGAAGAGAGTATTCCATTGGCGGTGTTGCGTACCAGATATGGTTTGTGTGAATGGATGGTTATGCCATTTGGGTTGACAATCGCACCGATTTTTTTCTTAGATTTGATGAACCAAGTATTTCGGGAACACTTTTACCAATTTGTGTTGGTCTTTATAGATGATATAGTATTGTATTTGAAGGACGCGGAAGAACACAAGACTCACCTTCGAATAGTGCTGGAGGTTTTGCTGAAGCACCAATTGAAGGCCAAGTTTTCTAAGTGTCGATTTTGGGAGAGGAAGATGAAGTTCCTTAGTCACGTGGTTTCAGGAGAAGGATCGTCAGTAGATCCAACTAAGGTTGATGCTATCATTATTTGGAAGAGGCCTGGAAGTGTTACGAAGGTCCAAAGCTTTCTTGGATTAATCGGATACTATCGAAGGTTTATCAGGACTTTTCACGGATAGGGACATTGTTTTCTAATCTAACTAGAAAGGATGTTTAGTTTGTTTGGTCAGACAGGTGTGAGGAAGAATTCTAGGGTTTGAAATGCTTATTGAACAATGCTCCTATGTTAGTAGTGCCGAAAGAAAACCAGGATTTGGTTGTTAATACTGCTGCTTACGGAACAGGGTTAGATGATCTCCTTACGCAGAAAGAAAGGGTTATTTCCTATTCTTCCCGACAGCTAAGACGTCATGAAGTCTGATACCTCACTCATGATCTTGATATAGCTGATGTTGTTTTTGCTTTGATAATTTGGATGCATTACTATTAGCAAATGGTTCGTATTATTCACGTTCGATACGCCCCTGAGATATTTTCTCAAAAGGAATTGAACATGTGACAATAGAGATGATTAAAGTACTTAGAAACTTATGACTTTAACATAGAGTATACTCCTGGAAAAAGGAAATAAGGTTGTTGATTCCCTTAGTAGGAATCACTAAGGGATAGTGTCAGTTATGCTGAATGAATAGAAAGACTAGAAGCTTTAGTCACATGTAATGTAAGGATCAGGTCGATAGAAAGTTCTAGCGGAAACACATGAATGATGTCATGTTTAGTGGGTCGACCAGCTTTGATAGATAAGAGTGATTTTAGGCAAGAGTAGGATCCTTTATTAGCTGAAAGGATCAGAGAGCTTAGAGTCGGAATGGATGAGAATAGCTTTAAAGAATTCAATCTACACTGGAATGGTTGGTTACGGAGGAAATGATGCTTATGTGTTTCGAAGGTAATGATTTGAGGAGGGAAATTCTTAGAGAATGTCATTGCTTTAAATTCACGATACATACTGGAGGAACCAAGATGCACCGTGATATGAAGGAAAGCTTCTTCTGGGAAAGTATGAAGATGGATGTTGGATTATGGATGAAGCAGTGTATGAACTGCCAGTAGGTGAAAGCCAAACATCAGGAGCCTGTTGGTTTGTTACAACTATTAGATATTCTAGTTTGAAAATGGTATTCAATATCCATGGATTTCATTAATGGATTGCCGAGATCAAGAAGAGGAAACGAAAGCATACGAGTTGTCATTGATAGACTAATAAAGAGTGCCCATTTCATTCCGTTGAAGTCTACTAGGACGACATAGAGTTATTCATGAAAAATATAGTGAGAATTCGTGGAGTTTCTGGTAGTGTTGTAAGCGATAGGGATCCCCAGTTTACGAGTGAATTTTAGACAAGTTTGTAGAAGGCACCGGGAAAGAAGCTCCAGATAAGTACAACTTATCGACTATAGAAAAATGGGTAAATCAAAAGGAAGAATAAGATACCAGATGATTTGTTGAGAGCGTGTGTTCTGGATTTTGGTGGTTCTTGGGAAGACCATTTGAATTTAATGGAATTTTCCTATAATATAATAGCTTTCAAGCTTCTATAGGAACGACACGTTTCGAAGCTTTATATGGAAGACTACATAAATCACCATCATGTTGGCTAGATATAGGCAACATGATATTTCTTGGTCGAGAATTAGTAAGGGAAGCCATAGAGAAGATTGAGATCATTTGAGGTCAGATGAGGAAGCTCAATCCAAACAAAAGGCTTATGCAAATAGAAGATGTAAGGACTGGGAATTCTTTATTGGAGAAATGGTTTTCATGAAGGTGTCACCGATGAAAGGCTTATTCCATTTTTGGAAAAGTCGAGAACCTTACACCAAGATTTTTCGGGCCTTTTTCGGTACTGGAAAGAATTGTAAAGGTTGCCTACCGAGTGGAGCTGCGAGATAGACTAGCAAGAGTCCATAATATGTTTCATGAGTCGCATTATAAGTATGTGCATGACCCTCTCATGCTACCATTGATCCAAGGGCATTGAAAGAGTTGGTGGCCAAACCTAATTTGGTTATCGTGAGAAAGCCGGTCCATGTTATGGATAGAGACGAAAGGAAATTGAGAACCAAGACGGTTAAACTGGTTAAAGTCCAGTGGAGCGCTGACAAAAGAGACTGTACTTGGGAAGCAGAAGACAAGATTAAAGGGGATTTCCCTTATTTTCTTTTTGTATGATCTATATTGTTTTATAGATTAGTTACTAGTGTGGTATTCTAGTATATGTTTATGTTAGCATTGCTTGTTGAGTTGCTATGATTGATTTGCTTGTTTTAGTCCTTAACTGAATTTCGAGGAAGAAATTTTAGTAAGGAGGGAAGGATCTAATATCCTAAAAATTTAGATAACATTATTTGAGATTTAATTGGTTGAATTAAATGGTAATAATGTGGTAAAGGAGGGAAGGAGATTTGTGTTTAATAAACTAACTAGGAAGTTGGTCTTAGAAACAAATTAACTAAAATAAACTAAAGGAAGGGTATATGAGAAGGACAAAGTGGTAAACTTTCAGTCCTTGTATATTCTCATATCCTACCACATTTGTTTCATTTCACATTCGTTTTCTAAAACCAAAAGAAAAATAAGAAAGGCCGACCGTTAATGCTAGGAAAGAAGAAGAAGAAACGAAAGCTAAATTTACAGTTTGGAAAACAACATCAACAAATCTCACTACCTCTAATGATCAGGGTGAATAATTTTCTTACCCTTATGTTTCGATTATTGGGTAATGTTTGAAAGTGTTATGTGTGTGTTCATCATGGGTTTTCATGAATAAAATGATGCTATTTGGTGGTTAATATATAGCTATGTTTGATATGAAATATATGCATGACATGCATGAAAATGATACGTTTTAGGTCAAAATCTATAGTTAAAAATCTCCAAATGCCACGAAATTTTGCTTTGTTTTTTGTTATATGATTTTGGAGATAGGTTTTGAATTCATAACCATCTATGATTGTATGGATATGTTATGAATTTTCTAAATTGGAATTTCTTAGAAAATTCTTATATGTTAATTAAAATGTTAATATATTCATATACACATTTTAAAATTTGTCTGGTACAAAACACTATTTGAAGAGTATATTCGACTTGTATATTATTTACAAGCAAATGAGAATTTGACAAATATGGTGGAATAGGTATAAAGTATCAGTTTATAAAGAAATAAACTAGAATTACTCATATTTACTTTCAGTGCCACTGTCGTATAGGGAAGAAACATTTTAGTACGTTCGGAAGCCATCCTTTGGTAGCGCTGAGTACTTGGAATATCACAAATATGATATATGAAGTTTTCAGGCATCCGCCTCTTACCTTCTGGATGAGCTTTGATATTGATATTTATAAATTTTGTAAGTTACATGTTCCACCAAAGGCTTTCGCCTCCACTCCTTCAGTAGGGATGAGGGGGTTGTATTTTATAGGAAAATAACTGCTTTATATAAAGGACTTTATGCCTTTTGGGGGAAACATAAGGGAGTCTTTTTTGTTTTATAACTTGAAATTTATGCTTCCCCAACCCATGAAGTCTTTTCCTATGACGACATGCGTTTATAAACTTATTTTCCTAACTTATTTCCTTGGACGTGGTAAATGGTCCATAAGGAAGCTTTGGGACTTCGCCTCCATGGCTGTCGGTCTGGGTAATGGCAACGAGAAGAGTTTTACTTAATATTGCGCAAAGGAGTTAGAGGCTTCTGCCTTTACACCATGTCATCATGGCTGTCATCATGAATCCAGTAGGGGTACCTTTTCAGGGGGTATTGTAGGGTGTTAGAGGGAACTGCCTTTGGAGTAAATGATTTTTTTTTATAGAGCAAGAATGGGTTTATCTTCCAGAGCTGTTTGATTATCAAACTTAACAGGACACCTTTAAAAGTTTTGAATGTTATTTGGTGGGTAACCATGGACTCGACATTATCATTTGTGTGAACATTGGGAAAACCAATTAACTAAAATGAAAAAGGGAAGTGCCTTCGGTCCTGTTGCTAGTAAAGGGGTACCTTATGAAGCATGAGAGGGGGGTCATAAGAGGAAATGGTTATGTACCCCGGCAAGGGAGTATCTTGAGATGCACAACACGGGAGCTAAATGTATCAATTCTACTGTTAGTGAGGGGCTACCTTACGAAGCATGGAAGGGGAAGCAAAGTAAAGAATGTAAATGATAGGGAGTTAACAGAAACGTAAAGAAGGGAAGTCAGGTATATAGGGGATGGGGATTCCATTGTATATTGCATATTGCAAATTTATATTGTCACTTCTATTATTGTGGCTTTCGTACTAACCATGAAAGTTCAGAAGCACAGAGTTTGGTTCCAGAGGTAGCTTAATACTAGAAATGGGGAAACCCGTTCTGCAATGCGACGTGGTCTAGCTAGATACCTTTGTGTCGGATATAAAGTATTATTATTTACACCACTTTGGTTACTGATATGATATTTTCGTTCTCCCTTTTAACTCCCGGGTACGCATTTGAGTAGGCTAAGAATTAGGGCCTTTCAGAATTTCCTTCTAATAAACTTCCGAAAGCAAGAAGGAGGCTATTGGTAATTAAAGGTTCTGCTATTTTTCTTCTTTGTATGTATAGGAAAATTGCCTATATATTTAAACTCTGATCAACCGAGAGGCATCTTTATATGTCGCTCTCGGGGATGATATTTTGTTATAATTTATAGTTTCTCTAAGTGGGTTGTGCGCAAGGAATTTATGAAAGAAATGATTATCAATGAATGTTTTGTGAAGTTTTTCATACTTCCATGTCTTCTGATGTTATGGTTTGATTTTCCATTACCGAAGATTGACACCGCACATGACTGCAGCGTCTATAGGGTGATCTAGGGGCATTGGGTGTTATATAACGGATTTTCTTTTTTTAAAATTGGTCATGGTGAAGATAATCTAGGACATGACTACCAACATAAAATATGAAGGTCCTATCTACGGAAATTTTGATGGATGATTAACTATCCATGAAGTAAATGGTTTAATGATATTTTATAGAAGAAATTATACTAACAAAATTTTGGTATATATCCTTATGATTATAAAAATATATACCTTTTTTACAAGAAAAAAACAAATATTTTTCATGGGGATATGAGTAATTTTATCAGCTTTAATATGTGCATATATCTTCATTTGCATAACTCATAACCGCATGCAAACACTTTTAAATTTGGAAACGAGTTACTTTTGAATTTGAAAGCGAGTGATGTAAAAAAGAAAGAACCGTGGAAGAAAAGAGATATAAAATATTTGAACAAACAAGTTTTGAAAATAGGAACGTATAATAGTTTCCACTAAAAAATAATAGGGGGAAATAGGCATAAGGACAGAGAGTTCGAAAGGTTTTTAGGTCGAAGGACAATTATTTTCTTGCAGGCTGAAAGACAATGATAATTATAACTTATATTTGTACAGTGCAAATACAATGATTATAACTAGAAATTTGTATAGCGTAAACATTGAAAATAGTGCAAGTTGTAACTAATATTCCGCCAGTCATATTAATAATAAAACTTAATGTCTTTCAATCTAATTTTCGTATAAAGTTTGTCTTCTTCATTATTCCCGAAATTGATATAACCGATGAAAACTTATTGTTAGAATTTTTTTGATACTTTGCCAAGTATAAAAGAAAGAATATTTCAATGCAAAACAACAATTTTGCATACAGGTCACAAAAATAAACTTTTTGTTCCATGTCCACGGAGCTTTGCATAATTTTATCTTCCTATGCTTTAGCCGTGAAAAGTTGATTTCTGAAGTGAAACGACACTGAAATAAAATGTAGCTCTCTCTCTCTCTCTCTCACACACACACACACATATATATATATATGTATGTGTGTGTGTATATATATACCAGTACAAAGGCACGTCCGTTGGACGTGTGCGTAGATACCCAGATGTAAAGCTGGTTGAGTGCCGAAGTAGGTTGAAAATCATAAGTACACAATAAATATGGTGTAAAGAAAGTAAAAAAGCAATGTTCGTTTGTTACAGTAGGAGTGTCGGGCACTGTTTGTTGGTAAGTAAATATACGGAGTAATAGTAAAAAACGTAAGCTGGAGTATTAAAAAAAGGAATTGTAGACAAATACAGTCCTACATCATAGAAAACGCAACACAAACAGTTTGAATATTAGGACACAGTTAGGTAGGGAACAAAGAATGCAGTTTTATTATTTCAGAAATAAATAAAAAAGATGAGAGCACAATTATTAACTCGGAAGACAAAAGAAGAACAATACAAAAGGAAGAAAGCAAATGCAGGTAGATTTTGGAAGTTGCATGACTATTTGTTAGATTGTCTGGCCATGTACTCTCTCTCAATCCTCTCAACATCTGCATGCTGGATTAAAAAGGTGGAAAAAATGAATAGGCAACGTATAAGTGTGAGGGAAGGAAGGGAAGTTATAGAAATTGAAAACAGACCAATTCAGGGGAACAGTAAAATTCATCCTCGTTAATGTCGTCATTGTTCTCTGTAAAAGTGCTAGGAGAAACAATGGGCATGGCAATCAAATTGTCATTGGAGTGTGAATTGTCTGGCTGAGTTGGTGAAATAATTTGTCAAGGGACATGAGACATAGTAGATGTGGTGTGAGAAGGTTGATGTTGTTTTGTAAGACCTGTGCTCTTACGTTGAAGCCTTTCAGCTAGAGGTGGTGGTGTGGTGTCATTAGTTTGGACGGAAAATTTTGACTGCAGTAATAAATGAAGTAGTTAGCAGTTGATGAGTGTACTAAAATAGTTGATCGATCAAAAGGATAAAAAAATAGAGTATGAGTGCTGTGTGTGTAGAAGATGTACCTTTGTCATTCTTGAAGAACAGAGTGCCAGATGATAATGGAAGGAAGCAATTGTATGAGTAGAAAATGAAGTGTAGGAGTGCATATATATAGGACTTAAAAGAAATGTGGAATTGCAAAATACAATTGATAAAGTTAGATGAAGCAGTAATAGTGGAGAGAAATAAGGAGATTAAAAAGGGTGAAATGAGGACTCCGTTGTGCAAGAGAATAAAAAGTAGGAAAACTGGGTCAAGTATAATTTGGAGGGGGCATGTGCAGGTATGTTAAGTAAGGAAGAAATGGTTTAATCACATACATATTTCGAATAGTAGTGGTCAGGGTTTATGCAGTAATTGAATTTTTCAAATGTGACCCAACTTCACTGGAAATAAAAGACCCCATTCATCTGTAAAAATGAAAAAAATGAGAACTTAAATTTTGCAATGTACATTCTAACGTTGCAATAAAAACATGGTTCATAAAAGTACGTATATTAAGAGTAGTCCTCATCCATTGTATGTGAATATATGAAGCAACGTTGAGCGAAATACAAAACATGGAACCGGCGCATACAAAACATGCAACAGGCACATACAAAACATGCTTGAAACATGTAGTCAGTAAAGAAGATTAGGTTATAGATTATAACATATATCTAGGTTTTGTAGGTAAGTTATACAAACAAATAAATACACGTTTTCAAATTTAAAGCCATTGACATCCATATGTAGATGTATTTAAAAAAAAGATGTATGAAGAGAAGTTACCATTAGAAGGTATGTTCCAACCGTCAGAGAACGCAGTAAAGAAGGTAGATCATGTATCAATTATGGGCATGTTGTATATGGCTGTCATAGGTTGAATGCAATCAAAACCTAGGGTATAAAAATTGTAAGGACATTAACAACTCGGAATAAGCAATATTTAACTATGTAAGTGACATAGCACTTTATGAATGTGCTGATATTCACATTGGCAAAATAAATAAATCATAAATTGAAAATCAAACAGACAGGTTTCCTGTGGTTCATTAAACATTTAGCAGCATGCCATGACATGTAAATGTAATTCCATTCTGTAACAGGAGCAGGAGAGAAAAACCAAGGAAAGACCCTCTTCTCCCATAAATTAAGTCAGTCATCATTCTCAAGTTATTGTTCTTCTCTTGCCTTTGCAAAAAAGTATTGAGTTATGTGTAATTGTCAACTGACTGGATGTTTCATATGTTCTCCCTTTCTTATCGTGTTGTAAGGTTCACGACGATGATGTTGATTGGTGAAAGCTTCAAAACTGAATCAGTAAAGCAAACAGGTAGAAAAAATAATATCGTTGGTTAAAATATGGTACATGAAAGAAGTAGAAACGTTGGTGGTATAGTAAATTGAAGTACAACCAACGTAATAAAATTTAGAAGTGTAATCTTTAGGTAAACGAACATGGTAAGTAGAAGTAGCCCAACCAAAGTAGGGGGAACAGAAGGGGGAAACTCAACTGGTTATAGAAAAGGTTTAACATTATAAATTGGAAGCCGGTCTAAATTTGAGCAAGTACTATCACTTGAGAAAATGACAATAACATGTATAAATTATTTTGTAGCAAGGGTTCAAACTAACCTATGACATGAAGTTATTTTGTGAAAAATCGGACTAATCTTTGATATTGCACCTTAGCGTTGTAAAAGTGAAGCTGTTAGCTTTTAGTCAACTTCCATGCCCTTGTGCGAAATGGGTAAGATGTTTAGCATTGGTAAATATGAACTCAAATTAGTTGTAAATGCAAAAACATGTGTACCGTTAACAATCTATCATAGTATTAGGTTGATCTCCCAAATACTTGGTTTTCTCAAATCCTTTGACCATAAACAATAAATAAAAGAATAATTTTCAATCTGTAGAATTATGGTTGATGACAAACATAAAAAGGGGAAAGATTATTTACCTTCACGGCAAACTGATTTGGGTATGAAGCATATGCAAAGTTCAAAATGAAAAGTGGACAGTTGGGGAAGGCATTGGGATAATTTCTTCCAAACTGATTTACCTGTCAGGGAAAAAAATGATCATCTATTTGGTAAAGACTGTAAATGACTTCTGAAGCATAGTAGGAGATTTAATATAAGCACATAAACTGTATGAACAATGCAAAGGTAAAATTATGGACAATAGAGTGGAATTTAAGTATGTTTTGTCTCAGTCTGGGAGATAATATAAACCAAATAAATAAATATGTATAACTGAAGCATAACCTTAATTAACGTGTAATTACTTTTAGTAGAATGTAAATGTATTTAGCTGCATTGTCATTTGTAAGATTGTATGTTAAATTGTTAATTGGTATTTTTTTCCCTATTCCTAACAGTTGTGAAATCTCGGTTATGCACATGACTTAAGATACTTAAAAGTCAGATTCATGAAAATATGTCAACCGAGATGGTTCGTTGACACTACTGCACATGGTTCAGTGAGTGAGGGTAAATGGTATCATTTTCACGAATTTACGGCACATCGCTTGCTGAAACCATAGTATAACATAAGTATAAAATTAACACACATTGTTGGATGTGATATAATAAATTTATTGGTATACACAGATAGTGGAACAATGATAAAGAATCAAATTCGGTAAAATGAAGCGAAATAAAAAAAAATCCGATGAATTACGTTAGACTTATAAGGTTTAATGGTGAAAATAAGATATCATAGTAATATATAATCATGAAATAGCGAGCATTGTAGGGCAGCAATATATCGTGTAAGAGATTTGGGTAATATGCAAAATAATTGGATAATGACCTCCAATAACATGATTGGGTATGCAACACATATGCAGCAAAATAATATGGAAATAAGATGAACCCAGATCAGGGCAGAGTAGTAGGCTTTAGTAATGTAGGAAAACTCAATTGAAAACAAACCATTTAGGCGTTTCACGTCTGGTTTCCGGAAGCGATGAATGTTTCCCATACACATCGTCATGAAGGTCTGTTGTACGCTAAATCTCCATGGTCTGCTCTATCAGATAGGAATAAAAGTTGAAAACGGAATACACAAATGTTTAATTTAAAAAAACATACCTTTTCTGGAGTAGTAAGTAAACTTTTCCTCTCCTCCTTTTCCGGGCTTGAGACCGACATCAAATGATTTAATATTTGATGGCGGAGCTGAAAATGTTTTTTTTTCTATGTGTTAAGAAGTTGAAATGCGCAGGAATGATAGGAATAAGAGTGGAAAAATAGTACCGTATTTAACTGGTTAAAAAGAAGGATGAGCATTGCAGATAGGAGTAAGGAAAAATTAAAAATGCAAATGGAAAGTTGATGGTAACAGTTAGGAGTAATTTGTGCTAATTATTAATGGTAGGATGAAAGAACAATGAACTCATGTTTGAACTGAATGTTAGTAGAACATCCTTGTAAACCACATTTCTAGTATGAGTACCATGTTTTCGCGGTATGCTTCTGTTTTCGACTAATTTTTTTGCTGTTCTTCGTGTAACACCTCTAGATAAAGCTACATATAACTGACCGTGAGTGAAGACGTGTTGTTGTAGATAGATACCAACAGTTGGAATGGTTTGTCCTTGATATTTGTTGATTGTAAGAGCAAAAGCCAATTTAACAGGAAATTGTTTTCTAATAAGCGTGAAAGGCATGCTAACATTTTCCGAAGGCTGTAGTGGTATTCTAGGAATAAAAACTCTTGTACCGCAGAAATGACCAACTGCAATTTCTGCATTAATAAGGTTGCAGTGGAAAACACAACATATTAACCTTGTTCCATTACATAATCCTATTTTAGGGTCAATATTCCGAAGAAGCATTATAGGAGAACCAACTTTAAGAACAAGTTTATGTGGTGGTAGTCCACTGGGGGAAAGAGAATTCAGGAATTCATGTTGATACAAATTATCCGAAGAAGCAATATAGGAGAACCAACTTTAAGAACGAGTTTATGTGGTGGTTGTCCACTGGGGGCAAGAGAATTCTGGAATTCATGTTGATACAAATTATATGTGTCATCTTCAACGGAATCAAATGAATAGTAAGTATATTCCGGACTGGGGAACATGGTAACAACAATATTGTTGATATCATCAACAGTTTCATTTGTGGGGGCCAAAATGGCTCTATTCAAAATAGAAGAAGCATCGTATACCGTTGTAGCAAGTGATTGGAAAAACATGGTTAATTAATGAATAAATAGGGGTTGTACTGTCTAAGGGGATAATAATATCATCAGGGAGTTTGATCATGTCATCATGCACATATGGTTCATCTCCATTTCCAACACGCAGAACAAAGGTAGCATATGAAGGATCATGTATAGCACACATGTTTTGTGTTAAGTGAAAAACCGTTACGTGTGACCATAAGTATGATCGTATAATGCATGCGTCAACAGTTTGAGCTTTAGTACCATTTCGAACAATGGGCAAAACTTGATGAAAGTCACCACCTAAAATAACGATTTTACCACCAAATGGTTTATCTGTGTTACATATGTCTCTAAGTGTTTTGTCTACGGCCTCAAAAACATGATGATGAGCCATTGTTGCTTCATCCCAGAGGATGACCGTCGTTTCACGAAATAGTTTTGTATTATCAGATTGTTTTGGAATGTAATAGGTGGAAAAAGAATCAAGTTTTATTGGGATTTTAAATCGAGAATGGGCAGTGCGACCACCGGGCAATGCTAAAGCAGTAATTCCCTATGTGGCAACTACAAGTGCAATTAAACCTTTACTTCGTGAGTGTGCTAAAATAGACTTGTATAAAAATGTTTCCCTGTACCCCCTGGCCCATCTATGAAAAAACAGAGTTTGTGTTTTGGTAAATAGAGTTCATGAAAACAACAATTGCATTCCTTTGTTCTAAATTTAAGTAATCAACCGAGTCGATGTCTTCTTGTGGTATGTGGACAGATTTTCCATTGAAAATAGTTGCAGAAATGGTGCTGTCAGTATGAAAATTAACAGAAGAAAGCGGGAAATCGTAGTCAAACACTAACTTGTTGTATTGGTGCAGCAAGCTATTAAGGTCTAAGAGACAAAGATGAGTAAAATATGTAATGTCCGTAATGGAAGATGTATGTTGGTAATATTCTATCATATATTGTAAAAAAAAATCCCATATGTTACGGTCATGATTTGGTTCACAGTAAACTAAAATTGTGACAAATAATCTTCTAAGTGCCGCTGGCATATAGGTGGTAGAAGCTTCGCGTAAGTCGTCGTAAATAGCCTCATCATTTTTGAGTAAACCTCTATGTTGAGCGGCTTCTTTAAATGTGTGGTATTGTGTTCCTTGAACGGTAAGTAAATCAGTAAAAGATAAAGCGCCTCTAACGTGTGTAAGCAGTAATCTCAAAAAATAATGTTCACCTTCAGCGGGGACACGGTATAAATTCTGCCTAAAACACGACGATTATTTTGTCTACGAATCCACTTCTTATATTTATTATCCCACCAATATTTCTGTGGGAACTCATGGTAAAAGTACTGTCTTGCCTCTTCATCAATAACATTTGTAGAAAATATTCAGTATGCATAATTTTGGTTCTACTTTCGTCATTTAAAATATCATCTAATTTTTCGGATGAAGAAAAATGCAACTGTTGTTTGTTTGGGAGATGGATGTGTAGACCAATAACAGAGGGTGTAATGTCATTAAGCGGAAATTTAAATATTCTCTATAAAGACTCAGGTGGACAAACCCATCAAGCATTAGCAAATTTGGATATTTCGTCGTTGTTGCCAGAGGATGATGTAGAAACACCGATGGAAACGCGGTCAGACCCCTTGTAAACATGTTTTAATTTCTCTAATTTAGCACAAAATATTCTAGTTGTTAAGTCAGGTCTATTGTGCGGTTGGTGTCCGGGAAGCAATTCGTTAGTAATTTCAGGTCATTTAGCATAACATGTAATCGTAACAAAAAAAATCAGGTTTTCCATACGTTTGAACTACGACCAGTGCATCCTGATAGCGTTGATGCATATCCCGTGGACTACCAATATGGGACGAAGGAATAATTTTCTTTACACCAACATTGGCTGCCATAAAAGCATGCATAAGCATATAGAAAATAACCGTGTAAGAATCAAGCAGAAATTAAGAAATTGGACAGTGTACAGTACGTAACAGACCTGTTGACGTTTCTCCTACGCTCAACGCATCTTACAACCCCTGGTATAAATCATCCCTAATTGTATCCTGATGACTACGAACAAATCTACGTCTCTTTGTTTCTATTTTAACAAACATATCTACCACGTACTGCTGAAAAAGTCGGCCGCCAAGCAGGAGCAGCGACGTGTCTCATGCTCGTATCCGACAGAAAATAAAGGTATTAGCAAATGGAAAGTGTAATTAAAAATGTGAATAGGTTTTTTTTCATTGGTATAACAAAACAGAATATGAAAATTGAGAAATTGAAGTGATGACAGAGAGATAATGCGAGTGCAGGAAAGTAAAATAACAGTAGGTAGTAATATAAGCATGCATAAAAAAAAAGATAAGCATGTAGCGTGAAATGAGTGTAGAAAGCTAACATGATATAAATAGGATAGAACATAATGTACACAGAAGTGAAAGTAAAAGGTGTGCAAAGCTAGAAGTTTTCATGATTTAGGTTGAATGTTTTGGGAAGTAAATACAGTTAAGAATGTATTGACATATGATAATTTATTAGCGTAAATGTACCTGTATAATAATTGAGAAATAAGATGCACAACTAATTTGATTGTTTTGAATATCGGGTAAGTTCAAATCCCAACCGTGATGACCATAACGTAGCAGTAGTGGATCGTAATATCCAACTGTATCTGGAACTCGTTGTAGATTTCCAGACCTTGTTTTGATAATTATGTCCTTACCTTGTACATCATCTGCTTCGTCGCCTACAATTATGCCTGCAACTTGGGATGCAATAGGCAACTCATGAAGATGTCGGTCAACTGTGATCTCTTTAATTTGAATTCTGCACATATGCAAATCAGGACGCTGTCCCAACTGACGTAGAGTGGAAACAAATGGGTTAACTAAATCCAGAACTTGCGTTATTAGGTGAAGTAGATCAGATCTTAAAACTTCACTATCCACTTGCGATTTTCAGTTTCATGTTCTGTGTCGTAAATGTAAAGCTGTAAATATCGTGGTCTGATTCCATCGGAAGGTAGCACACTGCCAATATGATGGTAGATGGTACCGTGAGCACGATATGAATATACTCCATCTATTGCATTAGCCAAATTTTGATTAATATTTCTACCCATTGATGTGAAAGCGAAAGCATTGTTGTAGGATCAGATGTTAGTTCGGAAGTGGGTGCCAACTTCGGTTTGATCAGTAAAGAGGTCAAGCAACTGTGAAGGAGCGGAAGGTAGAAAAACATTATTCTTACCATTTGAACAACAAGATTGTGAAGTTTCGAAAACAAATTTTTTTTTTCTGTGCAAAAGGGACAAATAATTGGTTCTGGCAACACATGTTTCCGAAAGGCATTGTTGGCAACAAGGTTTCGACCTCAATTACGGGATGTTCTAAGTGTTTGAAGAGGAACATCAACATTCTGGATTGTTTTAGAAAGAGTGTACAGAGAAGGTAAGATGACAGATAAATGGAACCAAGCATGAAGAATGTAAGATAATATTTTAATATTATGTCAAATAGTACCATTGCTAGGTTCTGGTTGATGTCCAATAGACTGAAGTTGTTGCAAATGACGTCAGTTTCTACGGTTTGCCAGATGTTGTTCATGTTCATTGTCTGACACCCTAGCATGTCTAGCTCTTTGAGCAAGGCATCTGTGTTCTCGCTGTTCAGAATCCATGGGGTTATTGAACGAAGATGATAGAACAGAGATTTGTGAGCGGAGGAATATAATTGAGTAGAAGACAAGAGATGTTGATGAAAGAGTGTGAACATGAGAAGATGAAGATGTAAAGGGGAAGACAATAGTCGTTACACACATTTATGGTTTCAGTTGAAGTGTAAATAAAAATTGCTAAAAAAAGGAGTTAAATATGGATATTTGAATAATATTGGATTATTTAAAGGAGGACTAAGCAAGCAAGCTAAACGTTGGTATTTAAAAATTTGAGTTGTAATTTGATGACAAAAAATCAGGGGTAGCGTGGAATGGAATTTTAAAGGAAAAAAGGCTAGTTAAATAAATACCAGTACACCGCCAAAATCAACAGTGTAATCAGAAACTGGGTGTAACAACCCGAACTTCCCCGTAAAGGAAAGCCCAGATTGAGTTGAGAACACGAAAAATCAGAACATAAACAGAAGAACATTTCATTGCTTATTACAACAATTTACATCAGAGTGCAATAATATACAGAGTATGAATAATTTACACATTGTAGAATATCAGAGATTAAAATACATTACATAGCAGCGGAAAATAATACAACACACAACTGAAAGAGATAAACGGATACAGAGCTTTTCGAATATCGTTCAAGCTGCAAACCAGGATCCTGTGAATATAAATATGCAAAACCAAAACTATTAGCTGCCCGTGTGGAAAATAGGGACACCCAGAGTTTAGGTTAAAACAATAAACTCCAGGTCAGTCATGTGACTGGTGTGAGAACTAAAACAGTTATTAAATCTTTACTTTAAAAATAAAGTAAATCAAGGGACCACGCTGTATAACATGGAACGGGTTTCCTCCCAAGAATACCAGTGCATGAAACAAACAGCGCAATGCTTTTTGGAAAAATGAAGCTATTATAAGACTCAGGTCCCATCACACAATGCAATGCAAGCCGGAGGATAGAGTTTTACCTTATAATAGCTAAACATGCTTGGTACGTTTAAAACAAACCATTTTGATACTATTATAGTGTAAAGTGTATGAAAACAACTTCAAATATAAATGTATCAATCATAGACGGCATAGTGCCCCATCCCACTATGTCGCCATACTAGGCTCTACAATCAAAACCGAAATGTCACCTATTGGAAATTGGATTTCCGTCATAAGTCGAGGCAAGGGATGTACTCCTCGTCGGCTTCGAGACACTCTAGAAAATGCCTCAGGGTCCCCCGCAGTAGACCTTTGGATCCGCCAAGGCCGGTCCACACTTACGTTAGCAGATTGGCAATTCCTGAACACACACTTCTGGGTCCTATAGGACCTATATCCATCGGCTCCGTAGAGACCGATATATCCGAGGCGCCTCGCATTCTAACAACCACAAAGGTAAAAATAATATGAATGTCTGGGCTTGCAAAACACTGACACCACCCATAGCTAGAAAGAAACGTCATATCCTCCTTGGGTCCCTTATCCCGTTTTTGACTCATACCGATGTGTGAGGCTCGCGAATTAACGCTATACACAAAGCGGCGCTACATTAAAGCTATGCTTTGATCATCAACCATGTAACACCCCAC
This sequence comes from Allium sativum, assembly GCA_030737875.1. NCBI lineage: Eukaryota > Viridiplantae > Streptophyta > Magnoliopsida > Asparagales > Amaryllidaceae > Allium > Allium sativum. The sequence continues at coordinate 32,072 of JASFAX010003942.1, forward strand.
ACCCGCTACGGTCACTCACTAAGGGAATGCCATAACATTGGTGGAGTATTTTAAGTGAATATAGAACAGAAAAATTACAACAAGACAGATATAAGTAATACTTGAAAATTTAAATCATCATTTCATTGCAGCGGAAAGTAAAACATGTTTGGTTACATCACAAAACCATACAAGAGTCAAGTACAAAATATCCATCTTGATAAAAATAAGTACATAATCCCACCAAGTAAACGATAGCCATAAAAGGAAAGATGAACTGAACTTTACTTCAACGGTCCAAGCTCCAAAGGATAGATACAACAATTCGATCAAGGCCCACTAGCACTAGGCCCACTCTGATAACCTGGGGTTGGGGAAAAAAGATAAAAACAACGGGGTCAGACATAAGTCTGAGTGAGTCCTATAACTTTAACAATACAATCATTAAAGTAACCAGAGAAGACATAAGTTGATATACGGTAACGCCTGGGGATGAATGGCTACACTAAGCAGCTTGGCAAACTTAGGATAAACTAAGATAACCGTAAAGACGCATTTATCCACCCAAGGATAATTACTAGATTACACCGCCCCAGACCTATCCACCCAAGGATAGTTTCTACACTGCACCACACCAGTTCTACCCACCAAGAGTAATTCCTACTTAAAGGTTGATCCCTCCAAGGACTTAGAAAATTTCCCCAGTAGATTCGTGTACTCCTAGCCCACTACATAGGTGCCGTCTGCCCCTATCTCCACTAGGTGTACCTAGCAATTTAACCCAGTAGTTTCGTGTACCCCTACATAGGTGCCGTCTGCCCCTATCTTTATTAGGTGTACCCACTACTCCCCATCGATCGGCTCCCTACCGTAGATACCCGTGCTGGTCCCACAATTGGGGTGTATCATTCCCCAACGTGGCCACCTGATAATATTAATGGTGCACGGCTTTATATCTACACGATGCAACAACGTCTTACCAACCAGCCCGGGTCCACACACGCATATGAAACCCGTTGGTCCTGCGTTGCCACCGCTAACCCGTTTTGGCCACTTATAGTCAAGCCCAATATGCGTGTCCCGTCACCCGACTAGAGTCGGGCCCACAAAGATACGTTTGGGATATTGGTTGAAATGGCCCCCCACAAGCTACTACTTAAGCTTGCAATTTTCATCTAGTGCATCCCACTTAACCCCTTTTTATAATCATGCCCCCTTACATGTTAAGATTTGGTTAAGTCATCAATCATATTTCAATTGCCACTAAGGGCACCCACTAGATTTCCACATGCCACCCAAAGCACTTACTTAACCCTTCACCCATGTTTTAATTACATGTTCCTCTTTGGTTAAGTATTCTAATCATATTTTCTATTGCCACCCAAGACAACTTACTAGTTTCCTCATGCCACCCGAGGCACCCCCACTAGTTACTACATGCCACCCAAGGCACCCACTTAACCCTCATGTCCCACTACATGCTAATTTGGTTAAGTGTTTCTTAATTAATTAAGACCGTGATCCTCCTAAAGACCTCTCACATTAGACTATCTTTTATGACCGCTGGTTAAGCCGGTTGGGTCCGGGCAGCCTTACGTCATAACCGAGTCTAACCTCGTGTCTTTACGTTAATCACGCATTTAGTTTGTGACTAAGACCTCTCACATTGGGCCAATCATTTGTAGCCGCTGGATGGCCGGTCGGTTCCGGGCAGACTTCCGCTACAAAAAGGGTCCAACCTCGTGTCTTAGTTGATTAATTACACCTAATTAATCACCCCCACAATTAGTTATCCCTAATTAATTACACATTCACATTTTTCATAACATGGGTAGACCTAACTCAATAGGTAAATTCCCATGGGGTAGACCTAACTCAATAGGTAAATTCCCACTTATGTTAATTTATTTTTATGGTATGCTTAATCATACCCAATCATACTTTTATTAACATATTTATTACCCCATCGTTCCCCACGTAAATCGTTCTCATTTCACGACATAATAAAGGGAAAGATCCATCACAAATATCATGGGTTTAGCATATAACTTTGTCATGGGTTAAGGAGATGTCAACTTGCATATATGAGCATATATTAACCCAACTACATTTAACCCCAAACTTGCATATTATCATACACATGACTTGCATAACATGTTGCATATGAACTTGCATATTATCATACACATATCTTGCATAACATGTTGAACTTGCATATAAGCATTCACACAACTTGCATAACATGTTGAACTTGCATATAAGCATTCTCACAACTTGCATAACATGTTAAGCATGCATTTAAGCATACACATAACTTGCATAAGCATTCACATTCTTGCATAAGCATTCACATACTTGCATATTAACTCATAAACTTGCATAATGTGTCATCATGAACTTGCATATTAACAAACATGTAACTTGCATAGCATATCTTGCATATTAACATACATGTAACTTGCATAGCATATCTTGCATATTAACATACATGTAACTTGCATAGCATATCATCATGGACTTGCATAACATGTATATGATCACATAGCCCACAACTTGCATATTTAGCATCATGTAAACATAACATACATCATACTAAACTTGCATAAACTTACATACTCAACATGCATAAACCCACTTGTTAAACATGCATAAACCAACTTATTAATCATGCATAAAACCACTTATCAAATATGCATAAACCAACTTATTAAATATGCATAAACCAACTTATTAAATATGCATAAACCAACTTATTCAATATGCATAAACATAGAAAAACATAGAGTAACATATCATTACAAATGATTCAAACTCACTAATCCGCATTCAAGACCATAAGTCTCATTACACCTAATCTACTTGCTTTAACAATTGATGTTAAAGTGATAGAAACTCACAACTAGCAATTTGCACTCCAAATGAAGAAGATTAAGATGCTTAGAATGGATTGGAGGTTGATTAGAGCTTGCTTTCCTCTTCATTGATTTGTGGTGGCCATGATCAAGTTTCATTTTGCCATAGTTTAGTTACAAGATCTAATTATGAATGAATTAGGATAGGGTTAGGGTCTTATTTATAGGATTAGGTTGCATTTTAGACCCTTAGATTAACCCTAGATTGGATTAGGACCCTTAGATTTAGGAAATCTCTAGAACCAGCCCTCCAAGCCAGCCTAGAACCCAACCTGGTGCAACCTGGTGCACCCAGGTTCTCTGGACGGCGCACCCTGTCGACAGGCAAGTCGACAGGCAAGTCGACACCCCCTGTCGACAGGCCTGTCGACAGCCCTGTCGACATGGGTAGGGCGGGATTTTTCCCGCCTGACCCCACTTGTCCAATTTAAAATCTGAATTTTAAATTCTTAATTCTGTTTTTAGTTTTGAATTTTCTGCAAACTTCATCGGGCCATAACTGGGCCATACGGACTCCGATTTTCGAAAACTCGGACTCTATTTTGCGTATTTTTCCGAGACGAACGCAATGACGCAGCCCGTTTCCCCCGATTCCCACATCTGAGATTATTTATTCTGCAATTAGTGAATTTTAGCATTAACCCAAAATACGGGGTGTTACATTCTCCCCTCCTTAAAGGATTTCGTCCCTGAAATCTCTAAGCTAAGGAGAATGCATATCCTACCATCCAAACAACCATCTACTCAATCCATCAAACACGGGCATCCATTGTCCTTAGAACAATTTCTAATGATGTATGAGCATATGCAAAGAGTGTGTGTATATGTTCCCTATCTAATGTATGAACATATGCAAACCATGATAGTGCCATGCATCCATTATGTATGCGAAAGAATCCTATCGACACATACAATATCTACATGAGTGCACAATCATTCACCAAAATGCATCATCCATATGATAACACAATCATTAAACATCCATAGATATAGCTTCCTACACACAATTTTATGCAATATGCAATATGAAGTGATTGAGCCGATCTAGTGCCTAGAGTGTGTGTATATGCATCCACGAGCAACCACTAGCAACCACTTGCATCCACATGCATCCACCAAACATAACATGTCTCAAACACATGTTTTAACCATAGGTTTACCCTATCTAAAGGTCAACGGTACTAACGAAAGGACATACTAAGGATAAGATAAGCACAAGATATGCGATGAAGGAGAAGCAAAAGGATATACCCTCCGAAAGGAAAAGGGTACCTCGAACGCATCTTCGCTTCCGTCTCCCAGGTAGCGTCGCTCTCTTCATCTCCCCTTCGTACTTTGACTAGTTGAACCTTTCAAATCTCTGACCCAAGGATGCAAGTAGGAGCTCGTCGAATCGTCGCATCACGCTCTACTTCCACTTCTTTAAGCAGGCTCGGCTCTACCGCCCCTGCGGTCTCATGTAGGAACTTCCTCAAATGTAACACATGGAATATATCATGTACACCACTAAGCCTGTCGGGCAACTCCACTCTATATGTCATCTGTCCAATCCTTTCCTTAATAGGAAACGGCCCAACAAACCTTGGTACTTACTTCCCAACAGATCCAAAGTGAACCACATTCCGTAATGGAGATATCTTGATAAAAAGCATGTCCTAATATCAAACTCAAGCTCTGTTCTCCTCTTGTCCGCATAAGATTTATGTTTATCTTGCACCGCTTTCCTCCTTCTTCGAATCAAATCAATCTTTTCCCGAAGTCTTTCTAACCTTATCGGCCCAAGCAAGATCTCATCCATAGATTCCCACCAACGTGTAGGTGATCGACAAGGCCTTCCATAAAGAGCTTCGAAAGGTGCCATACCAATACAGGACTGAAAGCTGTTATTATATGCGGACTCCACCAATGGATGATGCTCTTCCTATGTACCTCCAAAATCTAAGATACAAAAGCCTCAAAAGGTCTTCTAGGACATGATTCACCCTCTCGGTCTGGCCGTCCGTCTGAGGATGATATGCGGTACTCAGACACAACTGAGTCCCCACTGCTTCTTGCAAACTTCTCCGGAACTTGCTAGTGAAGATAGGATCTGGATTACTCATTATGCTAGAGGGTACCCCATGCAATCGAACTATCTCTCGAAGATATACTGAAGCTAGCCATGGAGCAGTCCTCTTGCTCTTCACAGGTATGAAATGGGCGCTCTTAGTAAGTCTGTCTACCACCACCCAAATTCCCGTATTACCCTTTCTTGATCTGGGTGACCTGTCAATAAAACCCCTCGAGACGCTATCCCACTTCCATTGCGGAACTTCCAATGGGTGAAGCAACCCACCAGGTTCCTTTTGCTCCGCTTTCACCTGTTGACATACCAAGCATCGAGCTACATATTCGGCCACATTTTTCTTCATACCGGCCCAGAAGAAAACCCTCTTCACGTCTTGGTACATCTTGTCCCCACCGGGATGAATGGTCATCTTAGAACGGTGTGCATCATCAAGAATAACCTTCCTCAAACCCTCGCCTTGCGGTACACAAAGTCTACCGTCTCTACGCAAGCACCCCCTATCGTCTAGGGTGTACCTACTCAAATGGCTGGACGACTCCCCCCCTTATGAGCTTCCCCACCAACTCAACCAACTGTGGGTCGTCCCTCTGTGCTTCTCCAATCTGCCCCAAAAGAGTAACCTCCAAGGAGGCTAGCAAACCGGGTACAAAGTCAACGGAAGGTCTAAAGTCAAACTTAGAAATAAACTCTAAGCTCCGTCGTTCAACGAACAATGAACTCAAGGACAACCTTTTTCTACTTAAGGCGTCCGCTACCCTGTTTCCCTAGCCATGGGTATACGCTATCTCAAACTCATAGGATGCTAAGAATCCCATCCACCTTTGTTGTCTTAAGACAACGCGCTCAAAGAGTTTCCAACACTTCCCTAAGATGTAGGGCATGCTTTTCTCCACTCCTAGAGAAAATCAGGATATTCTCCCATGCAAAATCGTCACACTATCCATCTCTCACGCAGACCACCCTGGTCGAACTCGACATCCCTCAAATGCAAGCCCCAAAGGCCTAAACCAATATCAGACAAACACCCAAGGGATACCTCCTTCGAATTCAGACGACTTACGTGAGATGATACTAGTAAAAATGGCCAAATAATTGAGCCCTTGTCCAACTCTGGATGTCCTTGCCAGTCTCGCTCTAAAACCACCGTTTTCCCATAACTGGCTTTTGCTCATCCCATTGAGCACATACGAAAACTTATTTCGCTTCCTAGAAAAGACCCAGATGTCATCTACAAAGACCATCACGAACTTATTTAGGTACTCCCTGAACACCCTTCTCATCAAATCAACAAAGTATGGGGGCTTTCGTCAAACCCAATGGCATCACCAGCCACTCATAAAAGAAATCATCCGGAGTCCTAAAGGCAGTCTTCTCTATACTATTCTCAGCCACTCTCAACTGATGAAATCCCGTGGCTAAGTCCTACTACAAAAATACTGAGGCGCCAGCCAACTGATCAAAGAGATCATCAATCCTCGACAATTGGGTGTCTTTTCTTCTTTGTGAGTTTATTTAGTTCTCTTTAACCTACACAAAGTCTGAGGGACCCATCCGCCTTCGTGGCAAAAACTACCGGAGCACCCCACTCCGATATACTTCGTCTTATGAACCCCTTCTCAAGCAAATCGCCTACTTGCTTATGGAGTTCCCTCCTCTCACGAGGAGCCTTGTGGCACACTGGCCAAGATACTGGTTTGGCATCATCTACCAGATATATTCGGAAGTCAATCTCCCGCTCCGGAGGTAAGCCCTTCACCTCCTCAAAACATATCCGAGTATTCCCGGACCACTCTAACAGATCGCAAACTCTAGACCGACGTGTCAAGCGATTCTAGATAACTTAGCATAACAGATTCTATGGGATTACAAGAGATCTCGAGAGTGTTACCCAAGCGGGTCATAAGCCTAATAACTCTCCCTTCAAAGTCAAGAACGGCACCTCTACTGGATAACCAGTCCATGCCCAAAACTAGCCCATAGCCCGTGAAGCCCAACAAACATCACACCTAAGCTCAACGCTAAGTATAGAAACTTTCAAACCCAAACACATCATGGAGCCCAATTGGGTTTGAAACAACTAAGGGATCATCTACCAAACTGGTGTCTAAGTGCAGTGACTCAACTAACAATGATGAGATAAACGAACTTGATGCGTCAGTATCAATTAAAGTTCGAATCGGATAATGAAGAAATCCAAATTCCAACCTAGACGGTCCTATCCCCCTCAGGTACCCTAGTCGCGAGGGAATACAACTACCCTCAGAAGATTCCATAGCTTGCCTATGCCCTTTTGGACAATCCTAATAAGATGTCCCATTCCTTCCCAAAAGGATAACTACTTGCCTTCTTCTTCCCATTCTCCACTTGTAACCTTCCACCAATGAGGTTTCATCCTTCATTAACCAAACAACTGTTTGAGCCTTCCTCCCCTCATCTATCCAATAGATACCTACCAGTCCTCCTCCTTCTTGAACCAACTTCCAATCCGACTAACGTCTAAGTCTTTTGAAGTGGTTTTCCACTCTTATCTATCTTAGAAAGGTCATCTATACGCGGAGGGGAAACTCATAATGAGAGAGAGGAAGGGATTCCAAACGGAGAATTCGAAAGATATAGATATAGCTATTGGGGATTATGCTTTTCTTTCAAAAACTTTTCTCTTAAAAGACATGTTTTTGAAAATACTCCTTCCAAACATATTCTTAGAAAATAGTTTTTCTAAAAATTGTATCTGTTCTGGTAACCTTAAGCTCTGATACCACGTGTAACACCCCACACCCGCTACGGTCACTCACTAAGGGAATGCCATAACATTGGTGGAGTATTTTAAGTGAATATAGAACAGAAAAATTACAACAAGACAGATATAAGTAATACTTGAAAATTTAAATCATCATTTCATTGCAGCGGAAAGTAAAACATGTTTGGTTACATCACAAAACCATACAAGAGTCAAGTACAAAATATCCATCTTGATAAAAATAAGTACATAATCCCACCAAGTAAACGATAGCCATAAAAGGAAAGATGAACTGAACTTTACTTCAACGGTCCAAGCTCCAAAGGATAGATACAGCAATTCGATCAAGGCCCACTAGCACTAGGCCCACTCTGATAACCTGGGGTTGGGGAAAAAAGATAAAAACAACGGGGTCAGACATAAGTCTGAGTGAGTCCTATAACTTTAACAATACAATCATTAAAGTAACCAGAGAAGACATAAGTTGATATACGGTAACGCCTGGGGATGAATGGCTACACTAAGCAGCTTGGCAAACTTAGGATAAACTAAGATAACCGTAAAGACGCATTTATCCACCCAAGGATAATTACTAGATTACACCGCCCCAGACCTATCCACCCAAGGATAGTTTCTACACTGCACCACACCAGTTCTACCCACCAAGAGTAATTCCTACTTAAAGGTTGATCCCTCCAAGGACTTAGAAAATTTCCCCAGTAGATTCGTGTACTCCTAGCCCACTACATAGGTGCCGTCTGCCCCTATCTCCACTAGGTGTACCTAGCAATTTAACCCAGTAGTTTCGTGTACCCCTACATAGGTGCCGTCTGCCCCTATCTTTATTAGGTGTACCCACTACTCCCCATCGATCGGCTCCCTACCGTAGATACCCGTGCTGGTCCCACAATTGGGGTGTATCATTCCCCAACGTGGCCACCTGATAATATTAATGGTGCACGGCTTTATATCTACACGATGCAACAACGTCTTACCAACCAGCCCGGGTCCACACACGCATATGAAACCCGTTGGTCCTGCGTTGCCACCGCTAACCCGTTTTGGCCACTTATAGTCAAGCCCAATATGCGTGTCCCGTCACCCGACTAGAGTCGGGCCCACAAAGATACGTTTGGGATATTGGTTGAAATGGGCCCCCACAAGCTACTACTTAAGCTT